>JAFVLL020044383.1:0-10272 GCA_021397915.2 Tor tambroides | reverse complement strand
AATATATGAAAGTTTCACTTTTTGAAATAACTTACAAGAAAAAATGAACTTTTTCACGACATTCTAATTTATTGAGATGCACCTGTACATACAGTTAGCAGCTATAACACCAGCATTAAAGACTTAAAATAATTTGAGCTCAAAACTCACTTTCAGACAGCAGCGAGTGTTTGAAATAACTTATGTTTGAGATCCAATCTGGATTATGATCACCATACAAGGCAGGAATAGGTATTTATAAGCGATGCAAAAGACTGCACGCTAGCTATTAACATTATCATAGTAAACATGGTAAATACGACCGCTTGAAGAAATCAGACGTCAGCTTCTCATTCTCTATCACAATCGTGTATTTTTTTTTAGTATTAAGTCTCGTCTCGAGACTTTAGCTTCGCGTATGTCATAAAAAATATCATAATAATAGCTTTTGTTCGGGAGCTCCCTCTGCTATCAGGTCGTATTTTTGATGGAAAAAAATATAGAATTGATCATTCTTTCTAAACGTTGTATACTGTGAGTACAAATAAACAGAAACAGACTCGACTGAATAAGTAGGATATGTGTCCTCTTTCTTTTGTGAAATAACGGTTCATACCGCTTTATTTCTGTGTGATTAGTTTTCAATCCTGATAAATTAGTTCATTATGATCAATGTATCGCTTATTTTTGTAAAACATCGATGCTTTAGGATTTAAATCTTTAACAAAACATGCAAACAAAAGGCCGCTTTTATCATGTTCATTTTGTGATCGCGCTAGTTCCAGTGACTTTCTGATTAAATTTCTGATAAATCTTCTCTTTGTGGTGAAATGATGGGGTTGCGTGACGTTGTTCCAGAGAGGCGTTTAAAGGGTGGGTTTTAGTAAAGCCCAGCAGAGCTTCTGGCCCGACAGTGGAAACGCAGTGTGATTTTGGGCTCGGTGCTACAGGTCCGAGGCTATTAACCCCGCCCGGCCCGTTTAAAACACTGGCTCGCACTGGCCCGACAGTGGAAAAGCGGCTAATGAGTATGTTTTCTAAGAAAATCATTTTTCAGCCTTTATTTCTGTCTTCCTATTTAATTTAATGTTACTGGCTGATTCTTTCTAATAATTTATGAAATTTACTAGCAATTTCTGAGTGATTTTTTGTTAGCTAATAATGCCAACAAACCATTATGCAATGAAAGAGGCAGCATCAGTGATGGTTCATTTTTGGCATTTTACAATTCATTCTTACTTAAAGAAATAGTTCACCCAAAAATGAAAATTCTGTCATTAATTACTCGCCATCATGTCGTTCCAAACCCATAAGACTTTTGTTCATCTTTGGAACACAAATTAAGATATTTTGGATGAAATCCGAGAGCTTTCTGACCCTTCATAGACAGCAACACAACTGACACGTTCAAGGCCCAGAGAGTTAGTAAGGACATCGTTAAAATAGTCCATGTGTCACAGCAGTCTCGTACATGCGCAGCGGAGACAGACACAGAAGAGAAGAAATTGTTGAATAAAGTCATTATTTTTGTTTTCTTTGCACACAAAAAGTATTCTCGTAGCTTGAAGGTTGAACCGCTGATGTCACATGGATTATTTTAATGATGTCCTTACTACATTTCTGGGCCTTGAACGTGGTAGTTGCGCTGCTGTCTATGGAGGGTCAAAAAGCTCTTGGATTTCATCAAAATATCTTCATTTGTGTTCCAAAGATTAACAAAGGTCTTACAGGTTTGGAACAACTTGAGGGTGAGTAATTAATGACAGCATTTTAATTTTTGGGTGAACTATCCCTTTAAATCCATGGTTCATACTTGTAGAAACTGCCATAGAAGCTTCAGCCTCCCTTGTCAATTTTTACAAGTATGAATCAAGAAGTTAAGTAAGAATGACATGTAAAGAATTGTTAACAGTACAAGACTGATTGCAAGATTCAATTTTATGATGTGGCAGTATGTCCCAATGCTGTATTGCAAACAATGTATTACTACATACTCACAAGTATGCCACAATAAAAGCACATACTGTTCTTTTACTGAACATTAAATAAGCAAATTGGGATTTGTGGAAACATGAGCGCCTGTAACAACGCCACAAAGTCACATACTGCAGTCAAGCGTCACATATTCATTAGCGACCGATATTACAGCAAATTGGTGACCTGTAGCGAATCGTTCTGCATTACGTGCATTTAACATAACATATGGAAAAAAAAACTGGGGTGTAAAATGATCATTTGAAAAACAGACGGTCAAGATTTGAAGTAAAGCATTTTTGATAATTACAAACCCTACTGACAAAGCACAGTCATTTGTCTATTCTAAATGACATATCACATTTAGCATATTTTCAAAATATTATTTAAGCCTTTGTAGTAAAATGTGATAGCAATTAATGCTCAATTTGCACAAGATGAATGCCAAGTTTAAACTGCACGAGATGGATGCTCAGAATAATACTAGACCACTGCAATTTCTAACCACTCACTGCTGAGTTTTGTCATCAGACCAAATGGATCTACTCTGAATTTACATTTCCACTTACATTAATTGGAGGTTATTCTGCCTTTGATGGTAATGGAAAGTGTAGTAGCTGGTTCTAGATAGGCAGAGAAACCGTCGACCAGATGCAGCGGATCCCTGCCGCTGGACTGGGTCATATGATTGGGTAAATGTTAGAGACCAGGCCATGGGTTGCAGGGCAGTTACTTCTAAATGTAACATTTGCATTTACAAGTAAAGACAAGCAGTGTTTGCTGTAGCAGATCAAATATGAAAAGAACATGCATTTACAGAAACGAGTGTTAAAGGAAAAAAATCAATAGCCTAAAAACAGCCTAATCATGCTACATGGCTGAAGTCCCTCGATGATCATTTAGCCTTCGATACATCAACGTAACTGATTCACCTCTGCCACTATTTCATGCAACATCTCTCATGGGAGGCCCAGATCAATGCCGCCTAAAAGATAATGATAATTTCCGCCTAGTTCGAGAGCGCTGCATTATTGGATTACTTCAACATGCACAATAAATGGGAGTATGATTAAAGCAGGATTTTATCTTTTAGCCTTTTCCCCTGCAATTGATAATGAAGCAGTCATTCATCAGATGGGACCAAGAAAATCCTTTGCAAGACTTACAGCGATGTAAAAGGAAAACAAAATGTGCTTGCTATTTTGCAAAAGTGAACACATTTAGGAAGACAACTCTATCAGGTCACCGTCTTATTGTGAGCGCTCTCAGAAAAATTTCACAGCAAACTGTCAGTTCTTACACGTCTTGTCTAAATAGAGACAAACAGTAGTTAAATGTTTGCTGAGGCCTTTTCTTTACTTCTAGAAGGGAGCTAATTAAATTCATGCCCGAGAGAAACAGACATAGCTTTCAAAAGAATTAAGAGCAATGAAAGTAATTCTTTGAAAGTAACACTTTAATATTATCTAAACTAATGTTGTCACAGTACTAAAATCTGAGAGTTTGATACCAATATCAGTGAAAATTTCATGATAGACACCAAAGCAAAATTGAATATGCTATTAAAGAAGCTCCTTTCATTAAAACAAAGTTAAATACTGATATAAAAAAATTCAATTAAATGAAAACAATGTCATGTAGCCTTCATGTATTTCACCTCCATTTTTTGCATCATTTTCACTTCACGGCACACACGATTATTAGATATACTACTTTAATACAGACGTAATGCTGTTGGAATTTGTAATTAAAATTAGTTGCACAGTTTCTTTTTTCTGTGCTCCTAATTTTTTGTTTTGTTTTTTTTTTGTCAACATATTACCAATAACCAATAAACATTGCAATATTATAACTCTGTACATTTTTTTTTATTTATTTAATAAAAATGTAAAACTAAAATTAATTTATTGTATTCTACAAGTAAATTTAAATATATTAAAATAAATAAATATTTCTTTTGAAACGTATATGATGTATTAATCTCTCAGCAAGATGGCAATTTGACCATAAAGTTAATCTGATTCACACATGCAGCTATTACGGATACGTGACTGGTATAGTCACATTTTTAATATAGACTTGCAAAATGCTCAAATTTTAGTCTTACCTAATGAAACATCTTGAAGTAAGCAATAAACTACCACAAAGACTACAGAAAGACAAAGTGAGATTTCCTTATGGCGCCGCAGCTCACAGGCACACGCAGCCAAAAAGCCTTGACAAATGCATTTTGGCAAGAGTGAAAAAGGATGTAGCTGGAAGCCTCTCCATTTTGATTCATTAAAAATTACACTATAATGGAGAAACAAGTGCTGCTCTGTGCTCAAACAATGTGAGCACCTGCATGTTGCATGGAGTGCACACTTACACATAATACCTACAAAAATATTATAAAAAAAACATAACAAATTCTGTTTGCCTGGGCTAAAATTAATTCCCAAATCAAAGTACATCACATGTTAAAATATTTAAAATTATATTAATAATTACTTTATCTATAAAAATGTGACGATATGCATAGTCTTTCATCTGAATGTCTACTTTTCTAGATATATAAAAAGATCTGTATCGGGTCTGTATCAGGCCTGGCCTGGTTGTATTTATGGATATGAAACCACTGCTTCTTATAATCATCATATTGTCTGATTTTAGGAAGCAATTCAATAAATATTCTTTTAATCTGTTGTTCAAAACTTGTATGAGATGAATAATCATAATTGTGATCATACGGGCCCACTGTATCGTACAGAATGGACTGTTATTTTTATTTTCTTCCCTTCATACAGTATATGGCGGCTGCCAATCAAGCTGTAATTCCCTGTATTGGCCTGAGGCACCAAACCAAACACTGTTAACCTTCTGCACATATTAGAGACGTCCACACTCATTCACTTCTATACCTCTCTAAGCATGCATATGTGTGTGTATACATGTGAGCTTTTGTTTGTGTGTTCAAGTGTATCAGCACATTTGTGTTGCATTATACGTGTGTGGCGCTGATAATACACCAGCAGATCTGAGCCAGGATGTGCCTGAACATGCCTCCCTCACAACTCAATGCCATTATATAGTCTCTCCCACAACAACTCCAGAGCTCGGGATACGGAAGAGAGGAAACGTATGAGAGGTGAACCGGAGAGCTCTGAACATGTCTGTGGGGGCGTTTCATCATTGTCATTAAACTGAACACATGCCTGCATGGTCTGATTATTCTGATTATTTAAAACCAGGCAAAGCGAGTCACGTGTGGGAGAACAAGTTATTAGTGAAGTACTGTATAAATATGCACAGTACATAGATTTGATGTAATATGCTTTACCGCTGTGTTATAATGAATATATATTACATTATTGGTATTATTCTTATGCTAATTCATATATTGGTTAGGAATCTCAAATAAGGTTTATAAATGTCCTCTTTAAGAGGTTACTCTTTTGTGGTGGGAATTTGCATTTCAATAGCATATTTGTGTTTGCACATCTCTAGTTGCAGTGGTGTACGCTCTGCTCCGGGTCTCGTAAGGCATCGCGGTTTATGTGCTACAGCCGTTTGAATCATTTCACAATGTCTAATACTGAAAACACCAATTTGCATGTTCATTAACTTGTTATTATTATATCAAACTATTCTGGATAATTATAATATACAAGGGAATTTTGTAAAGGATTATAAGCAGAGCCACGTGGATCTGGGTACTTTTTTATATTTTCTTCTGCGTAAGAAATTTAAATATGGTAAAATGCATTGAATGAGGTTGAGAGTACTAGAAAAAAAGCATTACATATTCATCTAAAATGTTTACGAACATGCAAGGGCTAATGGACATGTAGAACTTTTTAAACATTTGAATTCTGTGGAAATCTGCAGAGCTTTCTATGTTAATTCTGCGGATGCCGATTCCAAGCAAACCTAAACATAAGGGAGTTTTTCTTGTGGGATGCTTGCTGGGAATTGCAAGCCACTAATCACTATAAAGCTGCTTTGGAATAATACACGTTCTGAGAAGTGCTACACAAATATATTAAACAGAATTTAATAAACAGGAATTTAATGAACTGATAGTCTTAAATTCTACTGCTTAATTTCAGCATTAGTAAATGTTATTACTTCTTTGCTCTTCAAGATATTTGTGAATTCTTAGACATGTTTGATACTGAAAATATATTGTCATACTATATTTAATATATTCAGTTATATTAATTCTAATGTATATTTTATAATGAATCATGCTTAATTAGTATTATTATAAATTATTACAATTTATAATTTAGATATAGTAAATATGATATTAAAAAAGAAAACTAATGAAAATGCTAAAAGCATATAAAATTATGAAAAATGAAATCTGAAAATACAAAAAAAAATTAAAATGTTGAAATTGGATTAAAATTGGATCTACTAAGATCTACTAAATTAATATGGACAGCATATAGCTCAAATCATTTGGTCTTGAAACAATCAGTGGAGAAATATATCAAGTTCAAACTGAAATCTGACTTTTGATTAAAAAGTGTAAACGACGTGCATTTGTTACAACCAGTAAATTTTGACAATAAACCCAGAACCGGACCAATAATACATGGCTTCTAATTAAGACTGATTAGTCAAATAGTCATTCGGGCAACCCGCAGATTAGTCGACTTTGAAACTATGTAGTTTTGCAACATCGCTTTGAGCTTGAACTAGTCGAAAGCAACAGCGCCGAACATTCATAGGTGCGAGATAAGTGGCTCTCCACTAACTTTAGCGAGAACGGCTTCCTACATCTCTGGCTCTGGTCACAAGCCTGTCAAAGCCAAAGTCTAGTGTGCCACAGCCTGTTAGAACACTAATTATCACAGCTTCTAAGAGGCAGGAATGTCACCTGTGGAAACAGTTGCAGCCTTAACAAATAATTGCATGTTCCTATCTGCCCGTCTCCAGCACCATGGAAATGGTCTTATTAGCGAGATAAAGGAGGAAGCAGGCAACAAGTGAATGCCATGGTGAGAGCGGCCCGTGGCTGTGACACGGCATGATGGGAGATGACACTTATCGACAGATTACATAAACCACTCAGGTTCTAGCTAAGCAGGAATTTGGCTCCCTAAATGAAGAGAACCAATTTCAGCCATCGCACAGGGCTGAGGTAATGAAATAGAAGATGAGAGGTCTGAAATGTAATTTTCCGTGCGGACTCCTTTTGTGCCGTTATCTCTGAAGGTGCAATAATGGTTCGGTGAACAACTTTCACTGACCCCATAATGACCCACGGTGGTTAAGGTCCCTATAATAACACAACTATAATTACCATATAATTACTAAATACCTCATATTGTGCATTATTTGCTGTGGGGAATTATTTCAGTAATGTCTGAAGTATTTCAAAGTACGCTTGTTTGGAACAAGCCACATCAAGTTATGCATATTCATAGCAGCGAGACATAACTGAGATTCCACGCACCGCATCCGTCCGCCTAACAAATTCATTATCGCTGGAATGTTTGAAACGACTTTAGTGCAACGCATGAACCTTGAGAGGCAATTTTACTTATTTTTAAGTCAAAATTCAAAGGGACCATTCAAATTTCATTAACATTGTTTGCATAATAACATATTTTCATAGAAACCAAAGTCTACAATGACTGAAACAAAATCAAACTGCTTCATCAAAATGCCTTGTCAGCCAATTATCGTTCTCCTTGTCGCATATAACTTTCTAGGTCTTGCGACATCTCTTTCTTGAAATATTTCAACTTTTCTTATTTGATTTCAAAACATTTTTGAACTAAGCTGGTATGTAAACATCATTAGGAATGCTTTTCGAGTTTTTCCCAAGTCTATGAACTCTCCGAGAATCTCTGCTTGCACGGAAAGAGAAAATCAATTGATCTGTTTTGTACTGGATCTTTCTGCTGGTTTCATGAATAAATCTAAAGTCCCAGAGCACTGATGAATCAATGATCGAGTCTCTCACGACCAATCTCCTAAAGCAGACAGCAAAGGTCCAGTGGAGTGGACACACCGCGTCTTCCTGCTGGCACCTGTTGGTTTAGCTGCCTCTTTAAACTGATGGGTTAGAGGGTGGTGAAACCGTCTGATAGCATCCAACTCAAACCTGAGGCCCGAAGCTTACCGCCCGGTGCTGCAACTCCGGGCCGCTTTGGGATCAATTTCTGTTGGCCAGAGAGCTGGATTGATTTACAGGGCCTGTCAAAACAACTTTCTCCACCTGCCTCCAATGCGCCACAATCATGTGCAATGTTTGGCCCATCACACCCATGGCACATGGAAGGGCAGAGGCATTAGTCCCATTTCCTGCCTGAGGCTCAAAGTAATATTTTACACAAACATGAAAATTTTGTCATTCCAAACCTGCATGATTTTCGTTCTTCCGTTGTTTTGAAGAATGTTCATTCATGCTCTTTTCCATACAATGAAAGTGAATGGTGACCAAATGAATGACTGAAAAAAAACTAATCTATACTACTCGTGCACAACATTCCTTACAATAGCTTTGTGTAAGGAACACACAAAAAATGTAGGCTTTAATCTTATTTGTGGAGCAATTTTGAATAGAGATCAATGTATTAATCAAGAAAAAACAACATATACTTGATTGCACAAAAATGACCTGCTTGAAAATTCGGCTCTTTGTGTTCCAAAATAGAAAACAATCAGGACTGGAATGAAATGAATGTATTTCTTGAAATAACTATAAAGAATTCAATTATACTTCAATATCATTGACCTTATCGACGCTTCTTTAGGATACATTAGTTGACCTTATTAAAAAAGCATGTCTATCACAATACGCATCAAATTCCACCGTCCCAACTTGCGTAGATGTTAAACAAGTGTGGAAATAGTGCATATAAAACAAGTAATAAAAGCTGTGAGTAAATCCTGCCTGTGATAAGAGATTTCTCAGCCAGAGCCGAGGACACTGGCCGAGCGACATGCGGTGAGGCATGAGGAATGAAATGGCATTGATGAGCAGAGAGGCCATCTGCATTTCACAAGTCCCAGCATGTCAAAGACAGCGTCTGTTTGGAGTGCACCTCCATCTGTCATAAATCACTTCTTCCCACCACAGCACTAATGGCGGAAAGGTCACATGGAATTTTCTGACACGCTGTTTGTTTGTCATCCATCGGCAAAGGGATGCGCCTGTTTATTGGTGCTTCATGAGCAGCGGCGACCAGATGAGACCCATCCACCGGGCTCTGCGCTAACATGCTAGTAAAACCACCCAGCTGGTCAGGTTGAGCAATACTATTTAAAAATATTGTTCTGAAAGAGCATCGGTTCAAAAAGTTCACTGACAATCAATCCTGACTATATTACGAAATGCTGAAGTTTCTTGAAACCTCTAATCCAAGTTAACAATTAAAAGAGTTTCCTTAAAAGGACAGTTCACCCAAAAATGAAAATTTTGTCATTTACTCACCCTCATGTTGTTATAAACCTGTATAAATTTCTTTTTTGAGTGAACTATATCTTTAAGAAGCCATTTCTGCCAGATCAGGAACCCTTGAATTTGGTTTTGTTACTGTAACATAACATATTTATCCTTTTTGTTTCCACATTTTAGGTTAACATTTTTAGTGTAATTCCTATAAATATAAATACATGCTGTTGTAATCTTAATACTGAGACTCTCTATATTCAGCATAAACCAACACTGCAGATTGCAAAAGTAAAAAAGTGTTTGTTCAAGTATTTTTATTACAAAATTTTTTATCATTTATATGATAAAAGTGTTTGTGAAAATAGATTCTACAGGAAACATTTGCCACTTTTTCCAGTATACTACTTACATTTATACTCAACTGTTTTTAGTTTAAAGTTTAAAGAATAAACCATATAGATAGAGTGTAAAATTTGTTCACTAGTGGCTTTTGTTAAAAGGATAATTTACCCCAAAAAAAGAGAATTCTGTCATCATTTACTCACCCTCATGTAGTTCCACACTTGTATGACTTTCTTTTTTCCTCAGAACAAATAACACTGGAGCCTTGAGACACCAAGACATTTCTCACTATATGTTCTTCTATGTTCCACAAAAGAAAGAATTTTGCATGGAGTATCCCTTTAACATTAAAAAATTACACACCTTCAAATCAATGGTTGAATAACACAGTAAATGTTTGCAGCAACTGCAACCTTTATATTAAAAAAAAACAAGACAAACCCCTGGAATTTAGTATTTGCATAAGGCATCGGAGAGGTTAAGCGGTGTTTACAAAGCTGAAGGCCGCACTGTAGCAAGATTTCAAACTCATTGAGCATGCCCACTTTGCATACTAATGTCCAGAGGTAGCTTAAAGTCTGTATCTT
>JAFVLL020044381.1:0-36108 GCA_021397915.2 Tor tambroides | reverse complement strand
TGTGTGTGTGTGTGTGTGTGTGTGTGTGTGTGTGTGTGTGTGTGTGTGTGTGTGTGTGTGTGTGTGTGTGTGTGTGTGTGTGTGTGTTTTGGTCCAATCTGTTGTGTTTTAGGATTTTTTTCTTTACATTGTGCTCTTGCACGTGTTGTCCTGGCATGTGCTGCAGTCATAGATCTCAATGTCTCATTTGGACCTGACAGCTGTGAGTGTGTGTGTATATGAGTTAAAGTGAAGTGCTATGGTGATGCCAGGGTGAGATGTTAACTAGACAATGATGTGTAGGTTGCAGGACTTTTAATGTTTTACTAACCTGTGGTCTGTGTGGAGTGTATCTCTATAAAGGACTGGTACATGATGCTTTAAATCATCTTTGACTGGTTTGTAAATGCTTTTGAAAGTCACACATGTCCTTGACTATAACATGTAGTGTTCACATTTACTTTGTTGTAGGCACAAAAATGTACAAAAATTATATTCAAAAGTTGGTTTCTTTTTTAGTGTTTTGGAATGTTTTATTTGATTACAAATACAGTAATAAATATTACTTAAAATTTAAAATAACTGTTGTGTATTTTAATATATTTGAAAATGTAATTTATTCCTAAAAGAGTAGTTCACCTAAAAAATGTAAATTTACCGACAATTTACTCACCCTTAGGCCACTCAAGATGTAGACGAGTTTGTTTCTTTATCAGAACAGATTTGGAGAAATGTAGCATTACATCACTTGCTCACCAGTGGATCCTGTACAGTGAATGGGTGCCGTCAGAATGAGAGTCCAAACAGCTGATAAAAACATCACAATTATCCACAAATTATCCACAAGACTCCAGTCTATCAATTCATGACTTGTGAATTGAAAAGCTGCATGCTTGTAAGAAACAAATCCATCATTTAAGTTCTTCAAACTATTGCATTTGGCTAAAATAAGAGTCCTCTATCCATAATATTGTTTTCTCCAGTGAAAATGTTGCCTCATCTGAATCAGGAGAGAAATCTGCACAGATCAAGCACTGTTTACAAGCAAAAACAGTCCAAAACAGTTCAAATACAAATATGTGGGTGGATTTTGATGCAAGACGACAACAGGCGCAACAGGAGATGGACTTTTTCACTGGAGGAAGCATTATTATGGATTATGGACTCGTATTTTTGCCAGAAGCAATTGTTTGAAGTTAAAATGCCTTAATGATGGATTTGTTTCTTACAAACATGCAGCTTTTCATGTCACAAGACAATAATTGATGGACTGGAGTGGTGTGGATTACTTGTGATGTTTTTATCAGCCGTTTGGACTCTTATTCTGATGGCACTCATTCACTTCAGAGGATCCATTGGTGAGCAAGTGATGCAATGCTACATTTCTTCAAATCTGTTCAGCAAACTCCTCTACATCTTGGATAACCTGCAGGTAAGCAAACTGTCAGAAGATTCTCATTTTTAGGTAAACTATCCCTTTAAACAATCAAAACGTCGTGCAAAATCTGCAATCATCAGCTAAAAGGATTAAAGTACCAGCGGTGATGTGATAGAGAGGTCACAGGGAGAGGATTGAAGTCATTGATATTTGCATACTTGAGGAAAGTGAGGAACAGGAGCGGGAAAGTGTAGGTGGACCGGCATTGTGATGCGTTCTGTCTCAGCTCCGCCCCCCTGCAGATCTCTTTGATGCTGAAGAGTTCAGGACGTTACTGCATCTCCTCAGAGGTCACCGCGCTGTGAACCCCAAAAGTGCTCGCTTGGGGGCCCCACAGGAGCCAGAGGCCAAACTTTTGTTTCTAAAGAAAATAAACGTGTTGTCAGGACGAGAACGGGGAAGGTCTTGCAGGGATTAAAACAAATAGAACAGGAAAAGAGTGGGCCCAGGTATTAACATGGGGTCAGATCAGCATGCAAATGAGATAATACACATCGCATAACTGAAGTGTGGATGCAAGTATAGGCAGAAGAGTTACAGTATGTGTAAATTCATAAACACAAAAAGTATTGGGGCACTTATATCAATATCTGAATGTTACTGTATTAGATGATAAAATATCAAGCAAAACATTTTCAAATAGGAAGATTTAGGAAGAGGGGTTAAATAATATGAAAATAAATATACTTTCCAGAATGATACATAACTACACATCTGTGAATTTAAATACATCCATTAAAATCACTAAAACACCAGTTGTTTGGTTAACACTGAGAAAAATGCTTTTTGAGGGGCAAACTGTAAGTGTAGGCCTATATGTATTTTTCTCAAATATAAGGAGGAAGAATAATGTGTAAAATTAATTGCTAATCTGCATCTTAAAATTTTGTGTAACCATATTTAACAAATTGCATCTAATCATGTCAATACAGAGGTATTAAGAAGAACTCTGACTTATATTATGACTTATAAATACTATGGTGACTTATAGCCTATACATTCATTTTTTTCTTGTTAAACTTTTTTTTATAAAGATACACTGATGTCAAAAAGTTTCCAAAGAAAAAAAATGTAACAACACGCATCATGTTCTTCCCTCTAGTGGTAGTTTGATGTACTGCGTCAATCTGTGTATGAATTCACAGAGAAAATAAAACAACTAAAAACAAAATTAGGAACAAAATTTATCGACAATGCGCCGTTTTTATTTGCGTTGCATGCATATAAAATAAAGACAAATCAACCGACCAGGGTGGAAATAATGGTTAACCCTTTGCTCATTGATTGATTGGGAGTCAGTTTACATAGCCTATATGATTACATGAGTTTACAGCATTTCAAGTGTTAACTTATAGATAACTTGAAATATTATTATACCGATTTATGTAGCCTTATCAGACAAATACGATATATTGTTTTACTGACAATCCAAAAAAAACAACAACAAAAAAAAAACAATTGCTAATAATCTCTAAAGTTTGTACTGTTGTTTTCCCTCCAATATGATGTCACTGCCTGGAGGATAAGGTCTTTGAGAAAGTGGCGTTTGTCAGATTTCAGATTTATTTACCTGCTTGTGCAAGTTTTCGGAATAACAAGATTTCTGGCTTCTTTGATAACATTTTTTGTTCCTGTCTAATAAAGCTGTTTCAGTTTCTATTATTCATAATTACCCAGTAAATTATAAACTTGCTATATTTCCCCAAGTGCTCCTTTTGTCATCAGTTTTTGCACATTCGGATGGGGATGTGACATTGCATTGTATAGAAATGACCTATATATTTTAAAAAGCGAGGCACAAACCAGTTGAGACTTACGAAGCCTTTAGGATTACAGGAAGCCAGAAGGACAGGCAGAGAGGAAGAGGAAATGAAGAGACTCCTCTTCAGAATCACACAGTGATGTCTGCATGTATTATTGAAGCATGTTCAACACTCAGAGACACAGTTACATAAGAGCCCAGACCAGCACACTCAACGCTGTTTCCAGGGATCTTCTGAAGCTGCACTTTGGTATTTAGATGACAAAGAAATAATGAAGTGGAAAGAGCCACGCAGCTCTCGCTCCTCACGCTCTCCTGGAGACAGTTTGATTATTAAATATCCTGTCATTAATCTCGCTGGATGTTTGTCTGCATGTGTTTGTGTGGCATTATGCAAATTACTTAATCCATTTACTTATTTATGCTTCTGTAGCTGTTATTAATATGTTCTCTCTTTCAGTGTGTGCATAGCTTATTAATATTAATATCCTTTCTATTCCCTATGCTTTATGACAAAGAAATATATAATGCACATTCGTATTATTATTATTATTATTATTGTCTTATTTTTCAACTTTATACCTTCAAATAAATTATTTTATTTTATTATTTTATTTAAAAAGTCTTTTTTTATTCTGAAATTAGACCTTTCTCTTTTTAAGTTTCTAATTAATTTCCATTTCTTGCCAACGTTTACATTCATAAGTAAATTACATTCTTTTTTTCAAGAAAGATATTGATGTATATTTGAATTCTTCAAGAATTCTAAAAATTCTAAAAACTAACCGAATGTAAAGCGATACTCTTTTTCAGTGTGTGCATATCATATTGATATTAATATCCTTCTTTCTTTGCCCGATGCTTTATGAGAAAGAAATAAGGAACATGCAGTAATGCACATTGGTATCATTATTGTCTTATTTTCAAGCTTTACACTTTTTAATAAATGATTTAATTAATGTAACCTTCATAATAAAACATCTTTTTAATTCCTTTCTTTTCTTTTCTTTTATTATTATTATACAGTTTATTTAATCTGTTTGCATGATTTGACTTTTATTGTACTATTTGCACTTCATTGGCAATGGAAATATACTGTTTATTTCATGCAAGGTAATGCACAGTATATTGAAAACATACACAGTCCCTCATTAAGATATTTAAATTAAATGCAAGAGTTAATCATGGTGGGTTATTATTTTACATTATAAACTGTGTGTGACCTCAGAAGCTTGATATATAAGTTATGTTCAGTCCTCCTGCATTCAACATTCAGATATTATGTAACATAAGGGAAACATTTGAGTGTATTTACTTATTCATGCAGCTGCCAGAGAGAGAAAGAGAGAGAGCAGAGGTTTTTTCAAGGTCAGAAGTCTTGTAGATGTTTGTTAGAGCATTCAGGGTGGTTGCTAAGCAGTTGCTAGTGTATTCTAGATGGTTGCAAGTCCATCTTCAAGTCTCTATGATATTGTGGTCTCCAGATATGGCTTGGGTTCCTCTATGATCCAAAAAGTTAAAGTTATAGTGATGCTTGCCTTAGCAAACAGCACTAACAAACAGAGAATAGCAGTCAGGAAACTCATCAAAGCTCCAGAATACAAAACATCTGAATCTTCAGCACATTTCTGTAATGGCTCTTTTCTTCCTGAAGACTGATCAGAGTGAAAACATGAAATCTGTCTTAAAACAAAACTCCAGGCTTGTTTGAAGGAGGAAAGTCGTCAAAAGCTCCTGTGAGGGCAAACAAGACCCATCAAAACTGCTTTTGCTGGCAGATGAAGTTCATTATTTCGCTGATGCTGTGTGACTGTATGGGCGATGATCAAACCAGAGGATCGACGTCTGATTGTCGTCAAACAGCAGAAGGAGGCCATGAGATCAGAAAAGAAAAGAGCTGAAAGTGGAGAAGTTGAGAATTGCTTGAAAGTTTTTGACCTTTTCTATAACATATACAACAACAAATAACCCAACAGCACAAAATATGAATATATGATATAAAATATGAAATAAGACATTGGCTGACCTATGGGGCAAGCTGTCACAAGACGAACCTGCTGTTTAGTAATACTGATTTGAGAAGAAGTTTGTTTGTTTGTAAATAATATTTTTTTAGTAAGCTTCTGATATACTGTTATAAATGTTTTCTCATTTCCAGTGTGTGCATAGCTTTTTAATATTAACATCCTTCTTTCTACAATGCTTTATGACAAATAAAGAGAAAGCGTTATGCTCATTCCTACTGTCCTGTTCCTCATCTTTACTTTATATTTAATACCTTCTTAATGTAATATTCATAATAAAATCTACTTTTATTTTCATTTTTAAATTAATTAATTAATTTATTTATTTATTTATTTATTTTGTTAGTTATTTATTTAGTTATTTTTAAACTGTTTATTTGCATTATTTTACTTTTATTTTACTTTTTGCACTTAGTTGGCAATAAAAACATACAGTTTATTTCATGACTATAATGCACAGCATATTGAAAACATAGGCCCTCATTAAAAGCTTAAATACTGAAATTAAATGCAAAAGTTAATCATGATAGTAATACAGTCACAGGTCAACTTATGGGGCAAGTTGTCACAGTGAGAACCTGATGTTTATCGACACTGATTTTAAAGGAATACCTTTTCTGTTTGTTTGTTTGTTTGCTTGTTTGTTTGTTTTAAATAAAAACAACATATCTGTTTTAAAATGCATTAGAGACCATTTAATGACTTTCAAGATAAATTTAATCAGTAAAAACAATTATGAGAAACAGAACAGTTCAGGAAACACAGAATATAGAAATGGTAAAATTGAAAAACCACAAATACTTGACTTAAAACCTTATAGTTAAGTGCCTTAGTGTTTAATTTTGAATTCTGCTTTGATTATTAAATATATATGTGAGAGATCTGAGGCAGCGATCGATCCTCTTCCCAGAGTATGAAGGGAGCAAGTCTGCAGTCACTCTGTGCTGAAGTACTGTATGATTTATCACAGTCAGACGGCCCGCAGGGTCTCCGTGGAGATGGTTGCCGGTAATTGTACAAGACTGCGGGTGGTCCGGGTTCTCAGGGGACGCACGGATGTTCAGGAAAACACTGTAACTCATTATGATTCACCTACTAACAGAAACTAGGACACACTGCAGAACAGCACACCTGGAAACAGCACAGGCTCCATTACAGACTGGCCTCTCTGATGGAGAGATTTAGCAGTATAATTTAGCAGTATAAAATGGATGCGCTATATTTAAAGATTACTTATCATTTTCTGTGTTCAAAGCCTTAGACCTTAAAGGTCTATATATATAGCGAGAGAGAGAGAGAGAGAAAGAGAGAGAGAGAGAGAGAGAGAGAGAGAGAGAGAGAGAGAGAGGGAGGGAGGGAGGGAGAGAGAGATATATTTTTTAAATGTTTTTGAAAGAAATCTTTTTTTGCTTGTCAAGTCTGCATTTATTTGATCATAAATTGTGAAATATTATTTCAGTTTATAATAACTGTTTTCTATTTGAAAATATTGTAAAGTGTAATTTATTCCTGTGACGCAATGCTGAATTTTCAGCATCATTACTCCAGTCTTTAGTGTCACATGATCCTTCAGAAATCATTCTAATATGCTGATTTACTGCTCAAGAAATGTGTGTTATTATTATCAGTGTTGAAAACGGCTTAATATTTCTTCTATATTTCCATTCTAACAGTTTTTTCAGGATTCTTTGATAAATAAAGTTTTAAAAAGCAGCATTTATTTGAAATTGAAAACTTTTAAAATAAAAGTTTCACTGTCACTTTTAATCAATTAATGCACCCTTGCAGATTAAAAAAATGGACCCCAAAATTTTAGCAACAGGTATATCACAAATGCAAATATTATCAAATTCACTACAAAATATTACTGTTCTTTAGCCAAAGGGGGAAAAAATGCATGGTGTACGGTGATATTTTAGTATTTCTTTTTCTACTTTTTTTTTTTTTCAGATAGATTTCACAATGCAAATTCAAATAAATATTGCATTAGTGTGTTTAAGCAGTCAGAGTGTTAGTGCGCTTCCTAAAGGACAGCTTTAAATCACGCTTTGATGATTTGTTTAATCAGAACAACCTGCATGACTGCCAAATACAGCCTCACAAATGACCTCTGAAACAGCTCATTGAAAATCAGGACATTAGGAACACTGTTGGAAAACTAATTATCCTAATGTTTCTTATACTATTCTTTCAGTAAAGAAAATTGTGCTACAAGCCTAAGATCCCAATGAAAAAATTCAATGCAACATTACCCGAATTATGCATTAAATGTACTCTCTTTATGTTTTTTCTTCGTGCAAATGTAAATCTTCACATTGCATGTTTAAGCAGCACAGCTAATGTGTAAAATAGAGGCAGCTGAACACCAAAGGCTTCATCAATGAGCTCAAATCTTTTCAATACAGACAACCAAATGCAATATTAATATGGAGCAAAAACAGCAAGATCGTTAAGAGCATTATACATTTATAAAGCACAAGTCATATTCCAGAAGTAAAAAACAGATTTAATAAAGTTTTGTCAGATAAAGAGATCACTCTGGAACGTTCTTCGGATGCTTAAAAGTGCACATCAATTGGTACCCTGTTTGTGGAAAGCGTCTCTAGCTTTTTCTCTCTGTTTCTTTATGCATGTCTTTCGTTTTCATTGTCTCTTTCACAGTCTTTCTGTCCAGCTCTCACACAGCCCTCCCGGGATGCAAAAAATGCTAATAAGTGTGTCAGATAAACAAACAATGAGAAATGGTGGTCCCATGGCCTCTCTGTCCCTCAGCTTTGATCTCTGTGTGCTGTATTGTTCACTCAGGCCTGTTGTTCTCCTGAAAGCCTCAGCCACAGGCTTTTCACATCCCAGTTTGTCGTGTATCAAAAGCATGACAATCGACTACAGGAACAGAGAATGAAGAGATCAGATGGATTCACGATCAGCTTTGGAATAAGGTTTAGATAATGTAAATAGCAAATAGTAATGAAAAGTACTTAAAGGTCAAGTGTACAACCTATGCAAATGCTAAAATACTACTCTTAGACTTTCTAAAGAGTGTAAACGTGTTTCTTGCTCACATAATGATGACTGCTCAACCGCAGTCAGTTATTTAATATTTCATGTAATAAATATTTAATTGATACAATAATAATTAAATTGTTGTCCCTGGTCAATTATTTACAGTTTTTCTCAATCGATTTGTCAATTTTCTCCAATGCAGTGTACTTGTTCTCAAAAAAATTAGCACAGCCATCCAAACACAAAATGATCTTAACCAAACAGTTCAACTTTACTGCAAAATGAAGCACTGCAATTTTTTCTAGTAATGCATTTAATAAAAGTAAATATTAACATCAAATCTATAGGTGTGTTCTCTATTGATTATAAAACACATTCAGCTGTAGATGCACAAATATGCTAATGAAAATACATGTTTATTGCAATTATTCAACAGGGAGTTTTGTTATATATATATATACAGTATATGACTTTTTTAACTGGTAAAAATACTAGTGTTCTAATAATTTTGGCCACCACTGTATATACACACTTGTGTGTGTTTGCTGTATACATGAATTCTCCTAAATTATTGATCTTGCCTTTCACTATGCTCATTTGAAAGAATGACAAATTATAGAGTTTTGTTTGTTGTGTTTGGACAAATGGTACATAAATATTTGTGATATGTGTAAAACCTTTTTTCAGCTATTTTAAAGTATTGGTTGGTTGTATTAACTATTGCACATTATTTTGAGCAAATTATTTGCATGATTTGTAATTTGTATGAAATGAATGAGAATGTACAATCTGTTTAGAACAATTACAAAGTGTTCAGATCAATGTGTTAACTGTTTTGAGAACAGTGACCTGAGTTTGGAGAAATGTGTCAAATTGACTGAGAAAAACTGTAATAATTAATATAATAATTAATTTATAGAATAATAATTCAAATTTATAGAATAATATAATTTAATTGTCATTCTTGGTTGATTGAATTAATATTTTATATAATAAATAACATTAGAATAATGTTTCATGATTTTAATTAATAATAACTCATTCAATTAATAATAATTGAATTGTCAAACCCTGGCCCATTCTTTAAATATTTTATAGAACAACTATTCAATTTTACAGTAATTATTTAATTATTGTATAATAATAATAGTAGTAAATACAATAATCATTTAATTGTCAACCCTGGCCTATTTTTTATATTTTATAAAATAATTATTTAATTTATAAAATAATCATTTAACTGTCCACCCTGGCCCATTTTTTTACGTATTTTATATAATAATTATTCAATTTAGATAATAATGATGTAATTGTTGACTCAGCTAAATATTTAATATTTTATATAATAATGATTTAATTTACAATAATGATTTAATATTCTATATAATAATTAATTTAAACAATAAAAATTTAATTGTTAGCCAATTTAATATTATTTAATTACTTAATGTATTTTTATAATTATTTAATTTAATTTAATTAATATAATAATTATATAGATTTTTTTATTAAATAAAAAATTAATAATATATTTTAAATTACCCCACATAATCTGATCACTATCAGGATTTTCTCAGTGACCATGTCTAACAGTTATGTGGGGGGAACAGGTGAAATGTGAAAAAGATCATACAAAAAAAAAAAAAAAAAAGAATGCAAATATCTACTTGTATTCTTCTAAATCTCCTTGTGATGACAAAGCAGCTGCTCTATCAAATAAAATAAATAAATAAATAAAAAAATCAATATAACACTGTGTGTTTATGATAATTCTGTCAATGAATTTTAATTGCACTAGCTGTGGATGATTTTGGTAACCATGACATCACAACAAGAAGAGAAAAAAAGATGTGTATGCAAATTTCAAATGTATCTTAACGGTTTACCTAAATTTAAATGGTAAATTTCAATTTATTCGTATTCATAGAGGTGACATTGTACAGAGCTGTAAAGAGCAACATTGACAGACACACACAAACATCCTCCATCTATACAGCCTCCGAAACAACAAAACAACTACATCAGCAGCTTTTGTTGGTGTTGACCCTGAGAGCTAATGAGATGGTCCAATCCATCGAAACCTGCTTCTCCTACAAAACATACCAAGTGTAAAGAAGCTGCTTCAGTCCCACTACATTAATTAGCTCCAGCCTGAAAGCAGCCTGTCTTTGACCATTCATTCTTCAGACGTCTCCTGAATCACCCACACAAGCTTTTAGGCCGTCCGTAAATAAATGCAGCCTTTCTACGCAAAATTAATCTGCAATGTTCCCTCCTTCACAAAACTAAAACAAGATCGCTAAGCAAAATGTGGAACTAAAGAAGTCTCTCTCGCTGTGTCTTCCTGCCCATTTGTGTCTCAAATCACATTTCAGTTGAGTAGGGTTTTTTTGTTTGTTTGTTTGTTTTTTAACTGTATATAAATTTGTGCATGATACATTGTCTTGTTCTAGTGTAATAGTTCATAATGCATTGATTTTCACTACAAATGCAATCAGATAATCAGATAAACAGTAAACAGTGAATCCAATTTGCACCTGTTATTAGTTTGATCAAATCACCCAAGAGAAATTTAGCGAAATCTGGTCAGTGGTGTTGGAATCATATATTTCAGAAAAAATGTTTGCACCATAAGTGTTCTTTCAGGGCCAATAACAAACTCAAAAATGCACAAGGAGAAATCCAGGTATCCAGGCAACAAAACACTGTTGCCAAACACTATGGAAAATCAGTGAGGAAGATTAGATTTAAAGGACTAATTCACCCAAAAATGATATTTGCTGAAAATGTACTCACAATCATCCAAGATGTAGATGAGTTAGTTTCTTCATCAGATTTGGAAAAATGTAGCATTCCATCACTTGCTCACCAATGGATCCTCTGCTGTGAATGGGTGCCGTCAGAATGAGAGTCCAAACGGCTGATAAAAACATCACAATAATCCATATGTAATCCATACCACTCCAGTCCTCTCCAGTCCATCAATATCGATCAATTTTTAACTTCAAACCTTGGCCTCTGGCTAAGATGAGTCGTTTATCCATAGTATTGCTTTCTCCAGTGAAAAAGTGGTCTCGCCTGAATCAGGAGAGAAATGTACAGATCAAGCACTGCTTACAAGCACAAACAATCCAAAACAGTTCTAAACCAATATGTGGGTGGATTTTGATGTGAGAGGACAACAGGGGATGGACTTTATCAGTAGAAGAAGCATTATGGATTATAGACTCATATTTTGGCCAGAAGTGACGGTTTAAAGTTAAAATGTCTTGATGATTAAGTTGTTTTTTAAAAATGTGTAGCTTTTCACTTTTCATACTGAAAGTATTCATATAATAGGGTAACACTCCTCGTCTCCCTTCAATCAGACAAATTCAAATATTTTTTTAAATATTTCAGATGAAAAGATTACAGTTCTCTTTTACAAATTTGTTACTCTTAGATTTAAGAGTGTGGGTTTACATTTTTACTCTAATCTCACACTGGCAAACAAAACAAGTGTCAGGCAAAATAACCATGCATGTCTGGTACATTGCACAAAAAGCCTTGTGAGAGTGAAAAGGGTATGAAGCAAGTACGAAGCATTACAGAAAAGCAAAGCAATTTTTCTCTTCTCATCGTAAAATGAGCAAAATCTCTCCTTGGCATCTATTATTTAATTTTTTTTAGCAATTCACTACAGATAACTCTCATGCATCATTCTGCAGAACAACACTTGCTTATCTAAAGTAATTTACATTGCATTCAAAGCACACACATGATTCACTCATGCACACCCTGGGAATCAAACCCGTAATTTTGGCGCTGCAGATTTTTATGTTCTGTTTTATCACTGTCTTAGTGTTGGTGCAGACTGTGCCTGGTTAAACTACACTGCAGTTAATAAGGCTCTGGTTTTGGGGCTGAAATACAGAAGTATTTGTGTATTTCACCCACCTGACTACTAGAAGATGAATTAATTTACTGCAGTAATATGCCGCAATGAAGGCAGAAACTAAAGTACCCATTAAATTGTGAGGTGTTTTGCATGTCTTCAACAGTCTCAAAATGTTGCAATTTATATGTGTTCTGTTTCTTCTTTCCTGCTAGTTTCAGTCTGATGAACAAAAGGTTTAAGATAAATTTGCATAATTGGTTCCTGGGCCAAACCAGAGGTCTGCAAGCATAATGGGGGATTCTAATTTTGTTAATATTTTAAGGCCATATTAACCATTTGGGGGTGGTAGGAAAAAGTGCATGGTATGATATTTGAACAATATGAAAAAAATAAAAGGTCTGACAGAACCTACTCATTTTCTGAATTTCTAGTACTTTTTCTAAGAAGTCTTAAACACAGATTGGTGTAGAAACAGCTTTCAGTAAATTTTACAAAGAATTACAAAGAATCAATAATTAGACCTTGAACTAAACTTGAAATTTTGAAGTAGAAAGACAATAAAATTGCAAAACATATTTTAATATTCTTTGTTTGATTTACAACTTTGAAAAATCATTTTTACTGTGTGCAAACAAGAAACTATAACCTCCACAAAGATCCACAACAGTGTTATTTTAGTATCACTGAGACACTATTATATTTTTGTTCATATTTTGAATTAGATTTTATTTGTATATTTTATGTTTTCATTTTATTTTTAAACTTTTAGAAATTTTGTTTTTTTTTGGCATTCTTATAATTGTTTTTAAACATGTTTATGTAGTTTTATTAAGTATTTAGTTTTAGTTTGTTTAGTTTTAGTTATTTTAATACTTAAACTACTTTAAATGAAACGGAGAACTGGCAACAAGCTGAAATAAAATGTTTACCTTTTTTGTACTTTATTTTACATAATGTTTATTATAAATTGTTTTCATGGTTTTGGTTTTAGTTAACAACAGTAATAACCCTGATCCACTAAACCATACAGAAGCGGATACATGAAGAAAGGAAGGAAGTTTGGGACCATGAGAATGCAAAAGAGTGATTCACGATCCAAATATAGAAACAGCAACTGTATCCACCTGAGATAGTGACATTAAATGATTAATATGCTAAATGATTAATAAGGTCAGTTCTGCATCATAGGTACAGTGTTGAGCAGAAACTCTCCTCTTACTGTTCACAACTCTTTAGCGCACAATGGCACTTTTAATGTTTCCTCTCACTGCGAGAGTTTAGCAGAAGCTTATGTAATTGTTTCTGTGAGATTTGAGAGCGGGATGGGAACCCCTGTGGGCTGAACATTCCCCATCCAGCTTCACTCTTTCATCTCTTTTTAATAGCAGCAGGAGAGCCAGGACGAACGGTAACAGGAGACACAGGTCTGGAGTGTTTGCACTGCAGGATAAGAAGTTGAGAAAGTAAAAATGAGTTGAGAAGCAACAGAGCCATGGCATGAGACATGAACTGTTGTATATAAACATTAATGGAACTAAAAGCATTACAGTCTAATGATAAATAATGCTCCGATAGTCGTAATGAGTCATTTAGCAAATGCTTTTATGTAAAGCAGCTGTGATTCCAGAAGTATTTTTCTATTTCACCTTCTCTACAGGGATTTCCATGGTATAGACTTATAAACCAAACTAACCAGCTCAGAGATAAATCCTATAACAAACTTTGTTATGAAGCAAAATATATTTGAAAATTGAGGGAAAAAAACAAAAAAACTAAGGAACTGAGTAGTTTGGATCTTTTACAAGGCAATTAACTACAGCATGCATCCCATAAAGCCATAAAGTATTGCAAATTTAAATTAAAAATATAATTTCCATTAATAATAATAAATATAGTGATGCATTGTCAAGTATGGTGACCCATACTCGAAATTGGTCCTCTGCATTTAACCCATCCAAGTGCATGCACACAGTAGTGAACATACACCCAGAGCAGTGGGCAGCCAATGTTCCAGCACCCAGGGAGCAATTTTGGGGTTTGGTGCCTTGCTCAAGGGCACCTCAGTCATAGTACTGCTGGTGCGGGAATCAAACCGGCAACCTTGTGATTATAAGCCCAACTCTCTAACCATTAGGCCACGACTTCCCTAACATTAATATATTAACATATTTTTGGTCCATTATAAACCTTTTGACTTCCAGACAGTTATTATAGGTATAAAATACAATAGTCTATTGCAAAATAAAAATATGATTCTTAATTATATATTAATATAAATAAAAAATATCAATGCAGTAGTAAGGAAAAATATTTCTTAAAAAATCCATACATCTTCAAATGTTCTCAGATATTTCATTTTAAAAATAATAATAAAAAAACAGTTACTAAGAAATAGTTACTACTATGCCATCAAAAAAATGTATTATATAAAATAATAAATTAGTATTAATAAATTAATATAATTAGAAGATTTTTCACAAACACACACACACACACACCTATCTATCTATCTATCTATCTATCTATCTATCTATCTATCTATCTATCTATCTATCTTCATTTTTTTCATGTTTTATGTTGCAGCCTTATGTTAAACTGCATTAAATTACTTTTTTTCCACATCAATCTACACTCCACACACCATAATGACAAAGCAAATAACAGGTGTTTAACATCTTTGCAAATTTATTAAACATAAAAAACTTAAATGATTCCATTGCGTAAGTATTCAAACCCTTATCTCGGACAGTTGAAATTTAACTCAGGAGCATTCATATTGCTTGTAGATGTTACTACACTTTGAGTGAAGTTAACCTGTGGCAAATTCAATTGAATGAGTATGATTTGGAATGGCACACACATCTTAATAAAAGGTCTAACAGCTGAAAATGCATATCAGAGCAAAAACCAAGCCCTGAGGTCAAAAGAACTGCCTGTAGAGCTCAGAAACAGGTTTGCGTCAAGCCACACATCTGGGGAAGAGTTCAGAAAAAATTCTGCTGCATTGAAAGTTCACAGAATCATATAGCCTTCATTATCCATAATGGAAGACGTTTGAAACAACTAGGACTCTTCCTAGAGCTGGCCTCCTGGCCAAACTGAGCAACTGATGGAGAAGGGCCTTGTCTAGGTCACTCTAGTTGAGCTCCATGATCATATATGCAGATGGGAGAAACCTACAGAAGGACAAACATCACTGCAACACTCCACCGATCTGGGCTTTATCTCAGTGTGGCCAGACTCAATCTTCTCCTCAATGAAGACACACAAAAACCCACTTGGAATTTGCAAAAAAGCACCTAAAGGACTAAAGGATATATATTGTGACCATGCCCTTTTTTTTTTCTTTTTTTTTTTTTCATTTTTCCATTTTTCAATAATAGAAAATCTTTGTAATTAAATATTGTATATCCAAGTCAAATTAATTTGCATAAAGATGACATTAACAAATATGGAACTCAAGAAAAACAAATACTTTTTTCCTGATGTTTTGGAACAGAGTCGGTATATTCATTTTATATTTTTATATTTTATGTCTTATTGCTGATGGCTTGTGGTTGTTAAACATAATGGCCACCAAAATATCTATCGGGAAGAAGAACCTCATGAAAGGGAAAGAGAACCAGAGCTATAAAGGAAAAACATGACATGAATGCACCATAATGATGATGCATTTACAGATTAACTGAAAGAAGATGAATGGAGGACACATGACCCTTCAGAAACCGGCAGGATCCAAGTGTATCAGTACGCAAATGGAGCATCACAGTGGAGAGAAACAAAGCAAAAGAAGTACTTTAGTTTCTGTATTACTTACTTCCATTTAAAATGGCCAGAAACATCATGGTGATTTATTACAAAAACAGTGCTTTGTTTTCATTGCAACTTTTTTTTTTCTCATTCTGTTCCTCACTTGGTTCATTAACAGTGTGTTATAATAAAGTTGCCCATGAGAACCGCTGAGTGGCAGTGACCTTCTCGTAGAACGTTCCGGAATGCTCCAGCGATCACATTAAGCTCTTTTTTAATGGGACCTGTCTACATGCAATCCCTGATTCATTAAGAGAAGTGGACCAGATGTTGAACGCTTGAGATGAGAATAGGAGAGACTCTGGAGGTAACTTAAGTGCAAACACTTGAGCAATTATAAAGTATTTTCTTTGTTTGTCAGCAAATTCTCTTCCCTGAACAAGATTATGCTGCACAATAAAGTACCTTGTTTTGGCAGCATTGCATGTATCCTTCATGGAGAAGAAATTAATGCACTGAAACAAGCTCTGAGTTTTTTTCACAGCTTGTTGCAATACATTAATGTCAAGCAAAATTGCAGATGAAGCAAGAAAAAAAGTCCAAGAAATGATCAACAAAATGTGTTGAAATTTGTAGAACACTATAATGATATGGAACAGTTCACCCAAAAATGAAAATTTGCTGAAAATGTACTCAGCCTCAGGCCATCTAAGATGTAGATGAGTTTGTTTCTTCAGCAGAACAGATTTGGAGAAATTTATCATTACATCACTTGCTCACCAATGGATCCTCTGCAGTGAATGGGTGCCGTCAGAACGAGAGTCCAAACAGCTGCATGTTTGCAAGAAACAAATCCATCATTAAGGCATAAACAAACATCCTCCATTCGTAATATTGCTTTCTCCAGTGAAAAAGTCATCTGATCTGAATCAGGAGAGAAATATGCACAGATCAATCCCTGTTTACGAGTGAAAACTGTCCAAAACAGATCTAAACCGTTGGATTTTGATGTGAGAGGACAACAGGGGATGGACTTTATCACTGGAGGAAGTGTTATTATGGATTATGGATTGGTATTTTGGCCAGAAGCGAGTGGAGTGGATTACTTGTGGATTATTGTGATGTTTTTATCAGCTGTTTGGACAATCATTCTGACGGCACCCATTCACTGCAGAGGATCCATTGTGGTGCAAATGATGCTAAATTTCTCCAAATCTGTTCTGATGAAGAAACAAACTCATGTACATATTGGATGGCCTGAGGGTGAGTAAATGTCATTTTTGGATAAACTATTCCTTTAACATGAACTACCTCAAGTGACTCTCACACTGCTGCCTCTTTTGTGAAACTGAATATTCTGTGATTCTCTGTTTGATTTTCACAGATGTTCGAGGTCTAATGGGTTCTGAAGGCTCATGTGTGCTTCGTTTGGGTTACATAATAAAATGGCACAAACTCACACTCATTCTCTCATATCTCTCAGTGAAATGAGACCTGAATTTACCCTCAGTGCACATTTGCATCTTTCTGCACATCAGACTATTTCAATTCCACATCATAAATAACCAGCCATATGCAACATGAATGAATAAATAAATAAAGGACAAAGGAATAAATAAAATAATACAATCAAACTATATGCTAAAACATCTGATTTTACATATTTTTACATAACTGAGTTTATACACACAAACATGTATGCACACTCACTTCAGCAAATACACAGAACTTTGCATCTCGTAAATCAATAAGATATTGGATTATTCCAGAATGTCATTTGGATTCACTTACATAAGAAATGCATGAGGAATACATATGAGATATTGATAGCAGGCAGCAATTATGCCATAAAAAATATCATAAATGAACGTAATACTATTCAGAAACAGTGGCATAAACCTAAGCATGTCCAAAGTGTTCACTGTTATTAAAACAAACAGATTTATTTTGTTTTCTTTTTCTTTTTCATATAAAGATCACATTAAAACTGTCTTACCACAAAATATTTTACATGCCTTTGTTTATTTTGGCTACTTTTTTCAAATATATTTTATGTTTTATTGTGCATGTTTTATTCTTGATCCTGACTTTCAGTATTAAACTATGAACATCTATGGAAAAATTCTTACAGTAAATACAGTCAACTTTAAAACTTAAAATATAAACTATTTCAAATTTATTTGGTAATTTTGACTGTTCCACAGTAATGTCTGTTTCCTTTGCAACCAACAATTTTGCCCCTACTAAAGTTTATAATATAAAAAAGTAATGACTTACAATAAGGTCCCATTAGTGAATGTTAACCAAAAAGAAAAGTTTTTTAAGACCAAAAATTTGCATAACATTTTCTCATTAATTTAATCTATATTTTATCTAAAATAAAAATATTTACTTTTTAGAATTAATTTGATAAATGATCTATATTAATTTAAATCAATCTGACTGTAAAACTGTACTGTAAAAAATATTCTTTGAAGTTGCAAATAAAACAAAAATTATTGGAGTGTTTCAGTCTTTCTAAATTTCACATTTAATTATATGTTACTTGCCATTTCTTAGTAAGTATTTGTATAATTTACTAGCAATTTCTGAGTAAAAATTGTTTCTACACCACATTTTTTCAGTGTACTCATAAATTTAATAAAGACCACAATGCACAATACCAGTTATGTCATATTATTTGTCATATATAACAGTAATGTACTGTAGCACACACAATGTGTCACACACCTGCTATCTGGAGCACAACATATACACGACAAGCAGTGATGCCAATTCATAAATATTAAAAAGATAAAGGAAGTATATTGTCAGCACTTCTGTGGACTTCCTGTTACCTCTGTACAGCAACGCGTGACATTATAACTCTGGCTCAAGCATCCTGCCCTTAGACACACATGGACGCTCACACTCATCTTTTCATGCGCGCACACACACACACACACACACACACACACACACTGTTTTAGAAGCATGGAGTAAGAGACTGGACTCACCATGAGTTCAGGTGCCCAGAATCACACTGGAGACAGTGAGAGGTAAAGGCCACTGGGAACGAGGAGAATCGTTCTGACTCGTTACATAACAACTCAAAGTACTGATATAATGGAGAGTGAGAGATTCACTGTTTCTTTCTTCATTTCTGAATCCTGCAGAAGCCAGAAAATAAATCTTGTTAAATTTTATTAAAATAATTTGACCTGAAATTGATGAATTTGTAATATGTTTATTGAATAGTACAAATATATATTATAATGTACAAAACGTTGTTTTAAATAAAATTTATATATTCGTCTGAAACTGAATATACTGCATAAATAATTCAGAGGTTTGACAAATCAATGTTTAATCAATGTAGAAAAATCAAATATTCCATTTAGTCTCTCAATTAAAATAAGGCATTAAGAGACTATGCTATTTTACTATTATTGATTACTATTTTAGATTTTATTCATATTTAAAAATTTTTTTTTTTTTCATTTGAATTTTAGTTTTATTATTATATAAAAACTTCTTTTATTTTGAAGTTTTAGTAATTTTGTTGTGTACATTTATGATTTTTTTATTTGTTTTTAATACATTTTTTAAATAATACATTTTTATTTCAGTTTTAGTTTTAGTTATTTATTATATCAAGTTAAACTAAATGACAATGGGAAATGTTACATAAAATAGCTGAAATAAAATAAGCTTTTATATTTTATTTCAGAAATTATATTTCAAGTATTTTTTATGCTTTTAGTAAACTACAATAACCTCGTTAAGAGCAGAATACACAATAAAATTTGGTGTACATATCAACATATAAACTAAAAACTAAAAAGTATTTCATGCCGTCTACTCCAACTGTATCTAATTAAATAAAGACAAAATAATGTGATACTAAATATTTAGGATGTTCAGTAAGGGTAAGCCGTCCACTTGTGCAGTCTGTCACTGGGTGGCAAATCCAGACTGATTTAATTTCTCGAGCTCTTGTGTAAGAATCTGGAAGAATCTCTCACAGGCTGACATTTCCATAGAGAAGATGTCCAAGTCACTCATCTGTATGTGTGCTTCTGCATGTATCTGTACTGGTGCTGGAGTGTCAGAGCAAACACAGTGAATGACTTCAGTAATGAGATTATTCTGTGCTTGTCAATCATCATCGTCAGGCCTCATGCTGAAGAACAGCTAGATTGGATACTGTCTGTGAAATAATCAGTACTTATTACTTTTGGATAGACTGAAATCACAAAGTCTGTACACGCATTTTCTATTCACAAAGACTGCTGCTGCTGCGCCATTATTTGAATTAATTGTTTTCCATGGAAGTCTATTATCGTGCTATCAGCTATTTCAGAAAATCCGGCTTTAAATGTACAAAATGAGAGCTGAGCGCTTTACATGTAAGTCAGGTAGTCTCATCCCATCTAAGTGGGTGATTCTTAGGCCAGATTATGCTGCAATGTGAAGCAGACAAAAGTCAAAATGAGTACTTACATGCTAAGCATCGACTTGAAGATGAACTACATCAGAAAACAGTTAGAAATGCTGAAAGACAAGTAGTCACAAAAAGCACTCCTTTAAACAGAGAGCAAATAATCATAAGAAAAGAAACATTTTCTAGAGTTATTTCACACTAAAGAAAGCTAAATAATGCTAGATCTGTTATAACTAGAGGAACCCAACTAGATTTAGTTCTTAGGTAAATTGAATAATTAAATTAAATTAAATTAAATTAAATTAAATTAAATTTTAAATGTCATCATTTTAGCTTTTACTTTTATAATTATGATAGAATCAATGACATCACTTACATGCCCTTGAATATCCAAGAATATTGCATATTTTAACATTAATATGGAATTGTGCATGAATATGAATAACCTTAAAATGTTCGTGCATATAAATGTGGTCAATGTATGTCAAAAGGTTTAAAAATATATGAACTAAAATGAAACAAATATATATATATATATATATATATATAACAACAAAAATGATTAAATCATAAATGTAATTAAATACAAATAAAATACAATAAAATAGGTAATAAATAAAAATAAATTAATATAAAAATATTAAGATAAAAAATAAAATTAAAAAATCGAAAATTGAGACAGATGCATCTAAGAATCAGATAAAGAGCGAGTGTACGTATGAGAGAGAGAGACAGAGAGAGAGAGAGAGAGAGAGAGAGAGATGCCACAGGCTCACCGCACACTCCTTCAGTCAGTTTTTTTTTTTTTTTTTTTTTTGAGCTTCTTCAGTCTTGCAGGTACATGGCAGCCGTATGAACAACCGCAAAGACAATAGAGGCTTCGTTTCAGGGTCTCCATCTCAAGATCCGCTTCGCAGAAAGATGTGAGACGTCGCGCGGGTCTGATGACGGGCTGATGTGGAGCTGTCCGCGGGACTGTACCGCCGCTGTCCGCGGTGCTGAAATCGAGCGCTTCGGTCCCACAGCGACATTCACCGACGTGAATGCGAGACCAGCGGAGGACATTCACATCTAGCCTGCGTGGATAGGATGAGGAGGGTTTTCATGCCCACACCGCTGCTCATATTGAGCTGTTTCGGAGCGTCGTGGGTCTTGGCTGGTAAGTTTACAAAATTGCATTCCATCAATACTAATGGAGCATTTATGAGGACTGTTGCACATCCTTTTAATTATGACATCCGATGATGCATTACGAGACAGTCGTGGTCACATGTGGCATGTGTAATGATGTGATGTCTGAACCGGAGAGCATGGGAAAATATAAAGCATGAAATTTGGTCAGAGCCAAAAGCAGATGCCATGCTTGATGTAGAGCAACTGAACCGAAATATTATGGCAATAATACACACCTGTTGCATCATAACACACACACAAACAGTCACTCGAATGCAGTGCATCATAAATCTATGCTATACAGATTTTGACTAATTTTTGATAGTTGAAATCAGATGATTTGGCACAAAAATTAAAATCAAAATATATAAATAAAACAATAAATTAAACTCAATTAAATTAAATTAAATTTAAAAATTAATTTAAAATAAAATAAAATAAATTTTGGCATAAAAATCTAATCAAAATCAATTACAGAAAGACAATGACTGATTCTGTCCTGCATAAACCTGTCACCTAATTTAAGCACAACATCATAAAGAAGCTTCTTCTAATGCAGATGATGCCTGCAAAATAAATCCAAACTATAGCCAACACATTAACGTATGGGGCTATAAATTTATATCTTAATGCACCATATTCAAGCCCTAGTAAAGATGGAAAAGCCATGAATCAGGATGTAAACAGGCTTTTGGCAGCTGCGACCGTCAGATCCTTGATGCTTTTAGAGGCTCCAGTGACAAGGGAAACTCGAAGGTTGAGCTTTTAGTTAAAAAAAAAAAAGTGTGCAATTGTACTTCAGGGAAGAGCATTAAACACTGAAATGAAACTCTGGCTGAGAAGATGAAGAGTGAGTTGGAGAGAGAAATATGCAAAAAATAAACCCCAAAGCACATGGCTGAACAAATCAGGTCAGCACAGTAAAAATAATATGATGTGATGATTGGCTTAAAGGAATAGTTCACCCAAAAATGCATGTTATGTCATTATTTACTTGTGTCTTTATTTTTATTTGATTATTTTGGAACATGAAAGGAGAATTTGTGGTAAATCTTATTTTCCGTACAATAAACAGTTCATGGCTGTCAAGCATCATAAAAGGGAACAAAAACAACTAAAGCTAGTCCATATGGCTTGTGCAATATATTCTGAAGTCATATGATAGCTTTGTGTGAGATTCAGACTGAAAGCAAGTCATTGCTTATGTACTTTGTTATCTTCATAAGGTGTGTTGTTTACTCAGTGTAAATCTGGCATGAATGTGGACCAGGAGACTTTCCTTCCAAACACATTCCCACTCAGTTCCTCTATGTTTCCATAGCAATCAAGCATTAATCTACACTATGCAGCTTTTCTTTTGTGTATTTTCTTATGAGGCAAATAATTTATCTCCCTTTTTATCGTCACAAACATAGTACCTGGGTTATTACTGTTGACTAAAACTGAAACAAAAGCTTTTTCAAATATTTTGGCTAATTTAAATAAAATATACATATTAAATGAAAAACAGAAACTAAACAAAATTAGATAAGTTAAAGCACTAAAATTACAAACTGGAAATAAATATTAAAAATAAACCTTAAATAAATAAACAAACCTAAATAATAATATTTTTGTCACTCTTATGTACAGATCTTGCTTTCATTGAAGCCCAAGATCAGTGTTACTACTGTTAACTAATAGTTAACTAATAAAAAACTATTAAAAATTGCTTTCATTAATTGAAATATAACTGAAATAAAATATACATTTTAGATAAAAGCTTAAACTTTAAAAACTAACTGAATTACTAAATAGGTTTACTAAAACCAAAAAAAAAAAATAGATTGAACCTAAAAACAGTAAATTAAAAAAAAGAGAAAATGACTAAAAATTAAACTAAAATGAAAACTAAAAGCTAATTCAAACTATTAATAAAAACTTTAAATAATACTAATATAACACTGTTTTTTCTTATAAAGAAAATTCTTGGCTCCCATTATATTTTTCCATTGCCTGGCAACTGTGAATAGTCTACAGCTAATGAACTGTATTGTTTTGTGTCATGAACATCACTTACCTGTGATAAATTCATTGTAATGGCTTCATGTGGCTAATTGCTTTGTATTCAACATCCCCAGACGAACATTCACTCAGAAACCTGCCTTCATTTTGCTTTGTCTTTAACACAATCATCTTGACCTCTTTTTCTTGATTGAGTCATTCTTTATTTTCATTCTCAACTGATTTTGTGGGAGATTAATTTAAACAATCTAGAATTGATCGTAAAATATATACTGTACAGTATAACATCAGTGTATGGTATAGCTGATCGTTCATGCTCTTTTATATTTTAGCAAAACAAAAATCATCAAATTGAAGTGCTCAAATAATGTTTTGTAATGAAGTAAATACAGATCTAGATAAATCTAATGATTTCTGAATCGATGTCTGAACAACAGTGTGAATGGAGTTAAGCGTACGTGTTTATGTGCAGTATTTCTGCCCGTCTTCTACATCTATGTGGGATGCTTCATTTATAATTCAATAGCACGTGAATGTTATTGCTCCCAGAATGCCTTTCTGCAGCTTATAGAGAAGTCTATTTACTGCAAACGTCTAGCAGGTGATACTGTATATATCTAAGCGAGCAATTATGCCTGAAACATACACTACAAATGCTTCAGCTACAGTATGCAAGCCTGATTTTATGCATCATATACATGTGTCAGAGCACAAGCCAGGAGACAAATGCATGTATGCATTCTGCAGTGGGCGCTATAGCATGCATTAGCATAAACTATCATTTGCACAGCCATTTTTCATAGTTTGAAGAGAATCATGGTACAAGAGAAAGTGGCACAACCGTTTATGGAATGAATGTGTCTTTTACGTTAATGTAAGTCTTATGACTCTTAAATACACACAATGCCATAAGTAACACTTCCAAACACTAAAAATAACAGCTTGCTGTTGCTTGAGACTGATTTGTGAGTCTTTAGTTCAATGATCATGCTGTATGATGTTATTGCATTCAGTGGTGAGGACTAAATAGGGAAGATTTTCTACATGACAAATTATCTTTAAAAAAAAATCTATATCTTCAATTGTTCTCAATTATTTCATAAAAGGATTTTAAAAATTGCGTAGTTTTTAAAAAAAAAAATTATTTGCTTACTCTTCAGTGTTAATAAATGTGTGAAAGTCCATCACTTCATTTTGGGGTTTCAGAGACCCCTTGCATAAAATATGATTGCAATAAAGGGAAGTGGTGTGTGGCCAAGTATGGTGACCCATACTCAGAATTTGTCCTCTGCATTTAACCCATCCAAGTGCATGCACACAGTAGTACACACACACCTGGAGCAGTGGGCAGCCAATGCTGCGGCGCCCGGGGAGCAGTTTGGGGGGTTTGGTGCCTTGCTCAAGGGTCTTGCCTCAGTCGTGGTATTGAGGGTGGAGAGAGTGCTGGTTATTCACTCCCCCCACCTACAATCGCTGCCGGACCTGAGACTCGAACCCACGACCTTTGGGTTACAAGTCCAACTCTCTATCCATTAGGCCACGGCTGCCCCCTTGTTTGCAAACTAAGACTCTGTGCTATCAATGTAGCAATACTACAACCAGTTTATTCATCACATGACATGTAGGCAAGGAGGAGCTTATATGCATGAAAATTTGATCTGGGGCACCATAAATTGTACCAGACTCACTGCTGGTGGGCGAGTTTCTCACACGTCATCCCTCTAAACGACTTCATAACCACGGCCTCTTACATCTTACAATCTGTGTGAAACTGAATTTAAACAGTAGAGAAGAGAAACAACAGCACTCTCTGAAGCACACAGCACTCATTCAGCAAACCTGAGAAGAACACTTGAACATTTACACACACACACACACACACACCCACCCACCCACCCACCCACCCACACATTATAATTACTGATCAACTTGAAGCAAATTTATTGAAAGAAGAGAAATAGGGCCCATATGAGGCTCAAAATAGTTAGTGTGTAAATTATCTAAAGATTAAATCTATTATATTTATATTATATTATAGTCTCGCCGCCTGCTCACCAAGACTGCATTTATTTGACGAAAAAAAACAGTAAACACAGTAAAAACAATGAAATATTATTATAATATAAAATAACTGTTTTCTATTTGAATATATTTTAAAATGTAATTTATTCCTGTGATGTAAAGCTGAATTTTCAGCATCATCACTCCAGCCTTCAGTGTCATATGATCCTTCAGAAATCGTTTATTATATTTATATTAAGCAAAACAGGTCAAACTAAAACATCATTAAACTCCTCATATTGTTACATATGAATATTACAACACTCAAAAATGAAAATATTGCCATTTAAATTTATTAAAAATATTGCCAGCTCTTTTGCACTGATGAATCACACAATAAGACCAGGAAGGAGCATAAAAAAAGGAAAAAATCAAAATGTTTAAATTCTTTCACTGTTTCAAATATTTTCTCAAGTAATATTAATTAACTACATGTACTTTCTATATATTTAGTATTAGGATGAGGGTTTGGTTTAGGGTTAGTTGCATGTAATTATGCATAATTTATTGCTATTGTAATAGTAAGTATATGTAGTATGTTTAACAAGTACACCGTAAAATAAAGTGTTACCATTTTCTCTACTGAAAACCAGCTGGATAGAGTGTAAAATTCTTCTTTGATAAAAAAAACAAAAAAACGTGAGCTCGCTTTAATTATCCAATCCCCAGACTGCTATCATGACAAGCAAAAAAAGAAAGAGATTATCTGCACGAACCGACTGGATTTCTCTTTGTTTTTCCCAGACAGTTTGGCTGCTCCAGTGAACGTGTCCATTAGAGATCTAAAGGGCAGCTCAGCTGTGGTGACATGGGACATCCCGGACGGGGAGCCAGTCATCGGCTTTGCCATCACACAACAGGTAACCGGAACAAAGAGAGAGAGAGAGCGAGAAAAGGTCACATATTCAGCACTCTATATATTCTGTAGCATGCATATACTGTATTTGTATGTTCATTAGAAAGCATCTGGTTAAAGAGAAAAGTGAAGAGAAGGCTTTTGGTTAAATACTGTTCTATCTATCCATAACAGAAAAAAGACGTTCACATGCTGCGCTTTATCCAGGAAGTGAACACTACCACGCGGAGCTGTGCATTGTGGGATCTGGAGGCAGATACGGACTATATAGTGCATGTTCAGTCCATCAGTATAAGCGGGCCGAGTCCCCTCAGTGAACCGCTGCATTTCAAAACCCCCAAAGAAGCTGAAACACAGGCCTCTAAGAGCAAAGGTACTACTGAATCTTATTTCATTTTTCATTAAATCATTCATAATCAATGTTTGACACACCACTGTATTTTTCACAGACGAAGTGACTATGGAAGAAGTGGGACAGAACGCTCAGCTTCGGGCAGGAGAGCTCATCATCATCGTGGTGGTTCTGATCATGTGGGCAGGTGAACCTGCTGCAGTCCATTCAGAACGTTCAGATTAACTGCAAATATCACTTTATTGGATGGTTAATTGAACAGTGTATTGCACATCTGCAGGGTTCATGTCATTTTTGCCTCTTTCAGGTGTGATCGCGCTCTTCTGCCGTCAGTACGACATCATCAAAGACAACGAGCCTAACAATAACAAGGATAAAGCCAAGAACTCGTCTGAATGCAGCACCCCTGAGCATCCATCAGGCAGTCTGCTGCGCAGTAAGGTATAACCGCTGCCCTGTGAGAGTCCAGACCACACTAGGCAGGTGAATCGTCTCGAATCGTCCATTGACATTTCAGTTCATGTTTCATAAGACAGAATAAATTTTCTCAGTGATCACTGGAAATACTGTACATAAATACATAAGGCTTGATTTCCTTGGACTACAAACATTTACCTTGAATAATGCATTTCACATTTGATTTCAACTGTGTTGTTTTAGTTTCATTGACATACTATTTTAGTGTAATATTTTAAATTAGTTTTTATTTTTATATTTTCCATTTTCTTTTAGATTTGAAAGTTGTAGTAATAATGTTGTTGGGTTTTTTTCTTTTTGAAAAATATGCCTATATAGTTTTTTTTTTTACATTTTATTTTAATACATACACTAAATACACTTTAAGTAAAATATAATAATTAGTTAACTGCACAAGTTAACATGAACTATCAATGAAAAATATTTTTCTTAATCTTAGTTAATATTAATTTTCGCTAATTCACTAATACATTATTAAAACCAAAAGCTGTATCTGTAAATATTATTTAATGGACTTACTTTATTAATAAAAATGTAAACTATAATAACCTATAATTTAGGTTACTATAATTTTAGTTAACTATAACAACCTTAATGCAATGAGATTCTAGTAAACATAAAAGTAGGTAAATTGCAGGTAATAAGGTAAAACTGTATATGTACATTTTTTATATATATATATTTTTTTTAAGACTGTTAGATTTTGAATTAATTATACATTTTTACAATTAACAACCGTCAGGCTTTGCAATGCATTATGGGGTTGCATTCTCTGAGAACGATAAATGTGATGCTGCTCATAGAAGCTGTTTTAATTATGTTGCCTACCTTTTGAAACAGCCTTCGCATCCTTCATTTTTCATTACTCCAGTTATTGCACCATGTTCTCTGCTGATCGCTCCAGGCCGCCCTCCAATCCTCTCACTAACATTAGACATCTGCTTCCATTCTCCGCAGTTCCCCAAGAACAACAACAATAACCGAACGCCATCTGTGAACATTATCAAAGTGTGACAGCAATGGTTTCTGCTTTGATGGATTCCACTTTTACCACACGGTTACAGAACGGCCGTATGCGGTCATCCTCCAAACAGGAAGCAGGAATATTGGAAGTTTCCTGAAAACAGCTGGAATAATCCACAGCAAGCATCTGAAAGAGAGGCCAGAAAAGTGAACTTTCACATAGACCCGCTCTGGCTCCAGAAGGTCGGAGATAAGACCAAATCTGTGGCTGTTTGTGACAGGAGAAGACCCTCTGAAAGAAATGCAGAGAAAAAAGACCCTTCTCACTTCTCTTAATCACTTCACAAAGGAGATCCGCACCCATTTAAAATCCTCTCTTTTAAACTTGAAAACTCTTGAGCTTTGCTCCTTTATCTGTTTTTCTCTTTTACCCCTTTTAAAATGGCATGTTCCACAATCTTTTCAATGGTGATGAAGGCTTTTATAATACAGTAAATCTATAGTAAGCCACTAAATGCAGGACATACATTTCCAGTTGACATACATTTTTGCTAACATTTCCATCTTATGAAAACATTACATCTGTTCTCTGAACATTCAAAACGTCCATTTTTGGGGGGGTTATGCGAACATTAAGGGAGCATTCCATTTTAGAATTTTGCAAACATTATGAATGTTACTTTTGAATGTTCTCTATACATTCTGAAACAAGTAGTAACATCAAAGTCTCTTTAAGACAAGTCATGTCACTCGGCGGCCATCTTTGAAACGCCTCTCGGGCATCCAAGAGCAGCTCCTATCTCTTTGTATGGGGAAAGATCAAATTCTCCAAAACTGTTCACTAAGCTTAGAATTAAATTTCATATTTGAAATCACCAATGAAATCGGACAACAACTGTGTCATAAATGTTGTTTCTTTTGCTCAAATAGCATTATAAAAAGCTTATTTTTTCAGGCTAGATCTGCCAGTGCGCATGCGCAGTCCAGAGCACGCGTCTCAGAGCGCTGACTGTTTCTATAGCAACCGAGACTTCTAACGGTAGTTGCAGTGACGCGCTGACTTTACCGATTAGCGATTGGCTCTTTCATTCAGAAGGCGGGGCTTCCTGCGATTGGGCGACCATATTAAACGTTGCATTTTTCCCCATTCAAAACTATACGAGTGACACGTCTTGGGTATTCTATAGTCTTTGGTAACATTTAAAAAAATGTTGGATGAATGTTCCACTAAAACATTTTTTGTGCTAATGTTTTTAGAACATTATTAAAGACCACATAACTCTGAATGAACGTTCTATTAAGGTTATTGGATAAACGTTTTTCTAACGTTCTTGCAAGGTTCTCTCAGTGTTCTGAGAATGTTCCTTGTTAGCTGTGTTGGTGTTCATACCTCTGAAACCACATTAAAAATCTGGGATTTCAAATACCATTTAAAATACATAAGGTTTAAGGATTTTGAAATATTTTAAACAAAGAAAAGTTTGAAAAAAGTTGAAGTGAAAGAAATATTTAAAATTCTGCACAATTTCTGGACAAATTTGTGACATTATTAATGTGATTTTTAGGTACATATGGGTAGATTAGTTCGACTGAAGTTCGATTAAAATTGTTTTCGCTAACTGAAACAAAACTGAAATGAAACAAATTTTAGATGACAAACTTAAACTTTAAAAAAATACACAAAACTACAAAAGTGTAGATCCTACGATTACTAAAACTGAAATAAAAAAATTAATTAAAGCTATGTAATTTTTTTTTAATTATAAAAATGACAACAAAGCTGAAATGAAACACAAATTTTAGCTGATAAACTTAAACTTTAAAAAAAAAAATACACAAAACTACAAAAGTGTAGCTCCTAAAATACTGAAATAAAAAAAAATAATTAAAGCTATATAGATTTTTTTTTTAATTATAAAAATGACGTCAAGCACTTAAATGTAAAATGAAAACAAATTATATATATATATATATATATATATATATATATATATATATATATGACTTTTTGGATTAATAAACAGTCCTGAATATGGATGTTTGACATCACTAGGATTTTCCAAGGCTTCATCTGGCATTCACTTTCCCAAACTCTAAAGCGAAACATTTTCATTCAGATGGCTTGTTCCCTCTCAGGGAGAAAAGTGTTCATCCAGAGAATAGGTGGCTTATTTTGGACTGGTTGAAATGATTTGACAGAGAGATGAAAGAATGTTGTGGAATAATTTTACTGACTGCTCTTATTCTAGCATAATGAGAAGACTTTTACTTCTATTTCTGATTGTGCTGTTGTTGTTTACACCTGCAGAGATACTTGACAAACAACTCTGGTATAATAAACCAGCAGTACTGGGAGAGATACATTAAAACTGTAAGCCACTCTGAATTTTAAAAAGGCGGAATTTAGAAAAAGATTCTCTGAAAACTGTAGCTAGTTAAACTCCATGAACTAAACTAAATGAACTAAATGAATGCTCTCAATTTGAGCAACTAGAGTAAATATAACCAGATAAATTCACATTAAATATGACAACAAACCAGAATTCGCTAATTTATATAACCAAGCTGGAAACATGAACAGCAACATTTAAGAAAATATTTCACTATTTAAAAAAGCACTTAAAATGCCATGCAGGGTCTCAAACAAGTCTCTCTTTTTTTTTAATCTGAACTAATTACCTAAATTAAATCAGACACTGCAATGTTAGGAGAGCATGTCTGATTATTACTGTTTCTCAGTGAGTGATAATGTGACAAAAACCTACAATGTTGGGTTTTATATACTGCCTTGCTACTACTAAAAAGTACCTTGTTTTTGGATAAGCTATTAAAGCCAGCTGAGCTACACTCAAAAAATATTTAGGTTTAACTTTAAGATTCATGTTTTTGAATTACATAAAAAATGTCCATTTGGATTACACAGTTTTAACATCAACAAACTAATGCATATTTGTCAGTCATACATAAAGGAAACATTTTAATGATGTTCATACTTTTTAACTAAATACATTTTCACAGTGAACAAAATCTTGCTGATTCTAAGCAATTTGTATAAATACATTTGGAAAATATGAGTATTTGAATACACAAGTAAATGCAAATAATTAATAATTATTTTTGAGTGCAGAAATTGTACCCATTTCATTTATGACAAATATGCATCACATTTAAGTTTGCTTACTTTAAAATTGTGTAATTCAAATAGATGACAATTACATGCAATTCAACTACATACATCTGAAATTTGGGCCTATATATATATATATATATATATATATATAGAATCATGGTACTGTAAAAGATTAATTGAAAGCATCTATAACTCCTTAATGTTAGATACTACAATACTATTATCAGACTTTAGATTGGTTGTGTATATTTACTTATATAGTATATAGTGTTTATTCTTTATTAAAAGGGTTTGTAGTAGGGCTGAGTGATTTGAACATTATAATAGTGCTTCTGTTAGTTGTACATGTTCTCATTATGATGTCGAGCCTGGTTTCAATTATTTTAAATGGTGTGAGAGAATTTCGTGGTTGTCTTTAAGACAAGATAAATGACTTATGACATTTTCAGTATTCTCTGGCCTGCCGATCAGAGAACTTCTCTTCAGTGCTAATATGATGTTTCTCTGAAGGACATTCCCCTGTGCTTTCTCAATATCATCTCTGAGGAAGACTATCCTCCTCTCTAAACAAGGGCTGAACATGCTTCACATCAGCAATAATAACCACGGGGGATTCTGACCGGCCTCCAGGATTGCACTTAAACCGGCGGGACTGTCAACGGTGGTCGATAACAATATGGGAATTACAGAACTGAAGTCACTGTAACTATGTTCTCAATTTTACTGTGTGCTTTTACCACACTATCCTGAACGCATTAATTGTCATTAAATCTGATGAATGGAATTGAAAAATCTTTTGTGCTGTTACTGCCACACTTCATAAAGCTGAATACAGAATAGAAAAGCTAACAGTATGACAGTTTACTAAACAAATCAATATTCCCATCCTAAACTCACTCACACTGTCTCTGTATGTTGATGGAATAGTTCACCCAAAAATGAAATTGATGAAAATGTACTCACCCTCATTCCATCAGATGTAGATAAGTTTGTTTCTTCATGGGAACAGATTTAGATAAATTCAGCTTTACATCACTTGCCCACCAATGGATCCTCTGCAGTGAATGGGTGCCGTCAGAATGAGAGTCCAAATAGCTGATAAAAACATCACAATAATCCACAAGTAATCCACATGACTCCAGTCCATCAATTAATGTCTTGTGAAGCAAAAAGCTGTTTTAAAAAACAAATCCATCAAGACATTAACTCCAAACTGCATATTTCTCTGATTTAGGTGGGGTTTTTTTGTTTGTTTTTTGTTTTATTTACTGGTGAAAGCAATATTATAGATAGAGGACTCTTTAAAAATGTCTTAATGATGGATTTCTTGATTTATCAGCTGTTTGGACTCTCATTCTGACGGCAATGGTAAACAAGTGATGTAGGGCTACATTTCTCCAAATCTGTTCCCATGAAGAAACAAACTCGTCCACAGTCTCTAATGGACTGAGGGTGAGTACATTCTAAGCACATTTTTACTTTTTGGGTGAACTATTCCTTTAAACTGGGGAAGAGAGAATGCATTTTGAACATTGAAATAACATACTTTAGCTTTAAACATGAGACAGCGCCCTCTTCTGGCATGCATCCTAACCCTAAAAAAATACTTGCAACAGCAGATCAGAAACGTTTATTAGAAAAAAGGGAGGCTCCTTAAATAGAAACTTGTACAACACATTCTTATTTTCATAGTGCTTTTATTCCTCATAACAGTCATCTTGATGACAATATGCATTTAAAAAAAAAAAACATGGCCAATTCACTCAAGGAATTTTGTGAAAATGAGGTTTTATAAAGGTGATTAAAACATCTAAAATTGCATTTTAAGTTAAAGGTGAATAATGTTTTTTCTGCACTACTAATGGCACCAAATAGAAAACACATTCTGTGTGTTTTACAATCTGTGTGTTTTACAGTCTGTGTGTTGAAACTCATGCCACTGGCTGAGACAATGTTTTTTATTGTTTCAACCAATGGTGTGAGTTTCAGGTGGGCCTACTTGTTTCATCAAGCAACGGCTGAAATTATTGAAACTGGATTATTATTTTTGCACTTCTTTCTAGTGCTGCTAATGATGCATCATTATAAACTTCACCATCAAACCAATTCTGCTCTTGTCATCAAATCTTTCCTACACTCCAATTCAGCTAAATATACAAATACATTTAGCTAAAACTGCTTCTAGGACTGCCCTTTGACAGTTGTGATGAGAATATGATCAGGAAAGCAGAAGCTGGCAAAAGTACACAAATGGATTCTGAATTCTTTATAAATTCATTAGATATCTCTGTTTAGATATTTGGAGATACTTTTTTGGCCCTGAGACAGCGAATCTCACAGTCCTCCTGAGTGTTGAACCTGTTGCTGTTCCCATCACAGCCTCCGTACCAGAACTGGACACACTGGCCACTGCGGTCGTTGAAGTACCATTTCATTGAAAAGTTTGAGCAAGTTCCTGCATCGAGTTTGAGCTGACAAACGTCTATGAGCAGAAAAAGAAAACAGAAATAAAGTTTTAAGTTACACGCAATGATCAACAGGCTGATCAGTTTGAGGCAATTTTAAAAAGTGGCCCTTTTAATACTTGCATATTTCACCATGCGTATTGAGTTCAGCAATAATTACTTATATTACTTATAAATACTTGATTTGCAAGATGGTTTTAGTGGATCAGGGACGCTCCTTGTGTATACTTGTTTGTAAAAAAAAAAAAAACAACAACTTGTTTTGATGCTAAAAATTCTAAATATTTTATGGTTTGAGTTAGGTTATAGAAAATATAACTGGCTTTATACAAAAACAGTGGTAGTCTATGGCATATCTGTCAAGTAAATGTGTCTTTTACCCTTGAAACTGGAATCATCTTGTTGAAGATTTTCAGATTCTGTGGGAAGAATTTGAACAAATCTCAAAACTCTGTACAGGTAAATGGCCTACATAAAGCTACGGAAGCGTATTGCATTCACTTGAGGAAAAAATATCTGCTCCGTTTTTCTGAATTAACGACTTAATTATCTCAGAATTACGAGATAAAAAAATTAAGTCGTTAATTCAGAAAAACAGAGCAAAAAAATTTTTTTCATGAAAAATTATCTTGTAATTCTGAGATAATTAAGTCATTAATTCAGAAAAACAGAGCAGATATTTTTTCCTCAAGTGAATGCAATACACTTCCGTATAAAGCAACCAATATATCCATTACAAATATTATATGTATTATGTCAATTAGTATAAATGATTAAATTTCAATATGTAAAAGAGGAAATAATGCATAGTGCATTATAACTTTAATATATGAATCAATGAATTAAATATAAAAATATTCAAAATATAATAATAATAATAATAATAACCCTCATGTTATGTTCTAGTTATTATGGCCTGGAAAGGTTTTTCTTTTCCACAAAAATGCTAGTTAATGTTCTCGCGTTGCACTAAATCCTACTGACTTCACTCACACAGGGTATAACAACTTCCCCCCAAAAAGTGGATAATTTTTATACTTTTTATGAATTTTTTTCCCTACCTTGTTACACTCGCAGTGTTCCTGGCCAAAAATTGCCAGTCTACAAAAAAACGCTTGTTAACCTCTCATTATGCTATATCATTACCAAATATTGGATTTATTCTTTCTATCAACTTATTCTCTTACAATTAGCATAGGTGATGCATTTCTTTTTGAAACTGACTGATTGTAGGCTTCATTGATCTGAGCACTCAAAAACTGAGATGCATAAGCTCAGATGAGGCCTATTACCTGTGCTAATTCAAAGAAAACAAGTTGACTTCAAAAATGAATCCAAGATTTGCTGATAATATAGCATAATGAGAGATTTACAAGCAATTTTTAAAGGCCGTTCATTTTTGACTGGGAACACCAAGTTAGGTAAAGGATTTTCAGCACAACACAAGGGTTAAATAAAAAGTAAATAATCAGAATTTACAGCAATAAAAAAATATGGATTAGGAACAGCCTAAATATCAGGCTGTAATGAAGTTTGGTAAATTTACCTGTAGACATACATTCCCTAAAGCACTCATCCTCTGTCAAGAATCGGTTTTCATTTCCACCACAACCACCGTACCAGAAGCGCATGCATTTCTTAGTCTGCTGGCTGTAGTACCATCTGGACACATACGATCCACACACACGGCCAGAATCTTTCTCAAGGAAGCATCGTGCTGTCGGAAACAAACAGAACACTCCACTAATTCCCTGTGGCACTGAATACTGAACTCTGTCAGAGAAACAGCATGAAAACAGCTTGTGCATTTTCAATGTGAGTGAGGATACAGTACTGCGCCAGAGATATGTGCAACTTCAAAAAAGGTAAAGCAGCTATATGAGGGAATTAATTAGGCAGAAAGATCTGGATTCACCACCTTTAGTCTTCAGGGGCTCGGTTTTGTCCTCTTTGTGCTCTTCTGTAAATCGTTCAGTGCCATCATATTGACTGGGTTCAGTGACTGGTTCTGTGTTTTGCTCATCATAAACATCTTCATATTCTCCCAGAGGTTCCTCTGTTGCGATGAGCTCTTCGGTAGGTGCTTCAGTGGGCAGAATATCTCTAAAACACAGTTAGAAGGATTTGTTTCATTAAAAAGCACAGAACGTGTCCTGTGCATCTAATAAGTCTTCAGTATTTCAGCATCTGTTTATATTTCAATGTGCAAAACAAAGAATGGCTCATGAAGCCCAGGTTTATTGCATACAAGAATTCTTATGTTTTGATTAATCAGGTTATCAAGAAACAACAATAAACACAGATGCAAGTGGCTACATATTGGGTCAAGCACGACCTACATTTTTGGCACAGTGCAAAGAATCAAAAGTCA
>JAFVLL020044378.1:61619-106875 GCA_021397915.2 Tor tambroides | reverse complement strand
TGGGTGGGTCTCCCCCCCCCCCCATCTTTTATTGGAATTGTTCTGAGAAAAAAAAAGGAAATACAAAGGTTGCGTCATAACTGTAATTTGGGTTTTGAATGTGAACTGTTTATACCGTTTATGTGAAAAGAAACACAATTGTCTAAAGGTACCTATAAACCAAACCAAGCTGGGAATGAAACTGAGTAAATAAGGAGTACCAGAACTAAGTAAAGAACTAATAGACTAGCCAAAGAGTTAACTACATAACTAAATAACACACAGAGTCCTTATCTGACTCAAACCCCTTTATTTCAATAAGCTAATTAAAAAGGGGTCTCTTTTTACTTTGAAATTTGTCTTGAAGTTGTCATTTTGTTTTTTCCCTTTTGTTGTTATTGTTTTCCCAACGCAAACAAGTAATACAAAGAAATACAAAAGAAAAATTACTTACCTTTTCAACTATAACTGTCTTCTGTGGTTATTTCCCTTGTCTTGCTGCAACGCTGGCTCAAGAGCGAACATAGTCTTCTGATCTGGTCCAAGGCATTAGAAAGTGGTTTGTTTATTAGATTGTAGGTCACGTGCTACACACAGGTGTGTTCCGGTATTCTAATAATCCGAGGTAGTAGTCTTTGTCATCTGCTTTTGCTTTGTCTAGAATGTGCTTTGCAGTTTGAACTTTTTTTTTTTTTTTTGACCAAACCGTTACTTTGAGGGTATCTTGGGCTCGTGGTGACATGTTCGAAATCACATGACATTGCAAATCTGTGAAACTCCTCTGTGCTGTAACAAGGGCCATTGTCACTGACAACGTGCTCAGGTATGCCGTGGTGCAAAGCAAATGCTGCTTTGAGATGGAAAAACTCCACAGCTGCACCGCAACAGCTGTCATCGCCAAACTCAAAGTATCAACTGTAATAGTCCGCTATGACTACGTAGTTTTGTTCATTCCGTGTGAACAAGTCGTTTCCTACTACTTGCCATGGCCTTTCAGGAATAGTGTGCGACAGTAAGGGTTCTTTTGTGTTGGCACTGCGTTGTTCTTGACAAATGCTACATTGCCCCACCAACGTTTCGATCTGTTGTCCCATCCGTGGCCAGAGCAGAAGATCTCGTGCTCTGTGCTTACATTTTTCTACTCCCATATGTCCCGTGTGGTTGCGGTCTAGCATGTCTTTTCGTAAGCTCTGGGGGACCATTCCCTTCTTTTCTTTTGAACATTATGCCATCAATTTCAGAAATATCACGTAGGTGGTTCCAATAATGAATGAGCGGTGGGCATTATTTGCATTTGTCGGGCCAGCCGGTCTTTGTTACTTGCTTCAGTGCCGCAAGCTGGGGGTCATGTGCTGTGGTCGCTTTTATTTCTCTCAGCTTGTTGTCACTTACTTGGATGTTGGTTATTAGGGTGTGTACCTGTACATCCATGCCTTTGCTTAGGTTGTTATCGTGATATTCGATGGCTTTGCGAGACAAAGTGTCGGCAACTGGTACCTGTTTCCCAAGTGGAGGATGTGAATATTGTATTTTTGGAGTAGGAGTATCATTCTCTGAAGACAAGGAGGGGCTGAAGCAAGAGGCTTCCTGAGAATCGCCCCAGTGGTTTGTGGTCGGATTCCAGAGTTACTCTTCTGCTGTACATGTACTCATGGAAACGCTTACACCCGAACAACACAGCGTACAGCTCCTTTTCTATCTGGCCGTAATTTTGTTCCGTGCTGTTGAGAGACTTTGAAGCATAGGCGACAGATCTATCATTTTGGAGCTGTGCCTAGGCCATTCTTGGAGGCATCTACCTGCAAGGTGAGTTCCTTCTGTGGGTCAAAGTATATCAATACCGGATGATTTGTAATCAGTTTTATTTGCTTGAGCGCTCTGTCATGAACAGCATCCCATACGAGCTCACAATCTTGCTTTAGCAGGTGTCTGAGTGGTACGTTTACCTCTGAGAGATGCGGTGTGAATCTAGCCAAGTAGTTGATCATGTCGAGTATGGTCTCTAGCTCGGACTTGGACTGTGGTGGCTGCATTCCTTGTATGGCTTTTACCTTTTGTGTGTCTGGACTAATGCCTTCACGTGAGAGCCTGTGGCCAAAATAGCTGACCTCTTGGACGCTAACACGACATTTGTCGAGGTTCAGTTTTAGTCTTCTCTCTCTCAAGCGTTGTAGCATAGCTCTCAGGTTAGTGTAATGTTCCTTTTTGTCCTTGCCGAATACAAGGATGCCATCAACTATGGCAGCAACACCCTTGAGGCCTTTATACGTTTCGTTCACATGCCTCTGGAATTAATCCCAAAGGGCAGTCAGAGGAATCTGTACCTGCCAAATGGTGTATTAAATGTGGTTAGCATTGATGAGTCTGTGCTTAGCTTAATAGCCCAGTAACCTGACCTGGTGTCTAAGACGCTGAAGTATCGGGCTCCCGTAATCTTTGTGGTGAGCTCTTCGAGTGTGAGAGAAAAGAGCCAGAGAGAAAAGATGTGTTTTAAGATATGACTTGAGCTCAGATAAAGTGGAAGCCATTCTTATGTGAACTGGTAAGTTTTTCCAGAGTGTGGGACCAACCACTTCAAAGGCTGTAGATCCCCTGGTTTTTAAGCGGGTTCTAGGGGTCTGGAGGAGAAGTTTGCCCTCTGAGCTTAGTCCCCTCACCGGAGTGTAGGGGTGGAGTAAATCAGACAAATAAGATGGCGCTTGATTTAAGTGATTTATAAACAAGTAGCAAGATTTTAAATTCAATTCGATAATGAACTGGAAGCCAATGTAATGATCGCAAGAGGGGAGTGGCATGATCAAACTTTTCACACCCCTTCAAGAATCTAGCTGCTGCATTTTGAACTACTTGTAACCGAGAGATTTGAGACTTTGAAATACCAAAATAGAGGGAGTTGCAATAATCCAGCTGAGACATAATAAAGGTATGGATAGCAACCTCTAGAGAGCTTTTTGAGAGAAATTACTTGATTTTAGAAAGGGAACGGAGATGGAAGAAGCTAGAACCTACTACAGCACTAATTTGTTAATCAAATTTTAAGGAATTATCAAACACCACACCCAGATTCCGAACATGGGGAGAGATGAAGGAATTTAAGGTTCCAAGATTGAGCTGAATACTTGTCCTATATTTGGAGGGACTGAAAACAATAACTATCTGGGTTCAAGAACAAAGTTTTTAGAAAGCCATGATTTGACATCAGCAAGACAAGCAGTAAGAGTATCAATGGCAAAATTTGTTTTCTTAGTCAAAGGCAAATAAATTTTGTAGATCATCGGCGTAACAGTGAAAAGAGACACTGTGTTTTCTGAAAATAGAGCCCAGAGGAAGAAGATAAAGAGAGAAGAGAGCGGGAGATAAGATAGATCCCTGAGGAACTCCACAGATTAGGTTGCCTGGGGTCGAGAGAAAACTTCCAGTTTTTACTTCCAGTTTTTACCTCCTATTTGTTAAGAATGATTTAAACCAGTTTAAAACCACCCCCACCCCAGTCCCACATGAGACGCCAAACGAGAAATGAGAATCTCGTGATCGACAGTATCAAAGGCAGATGACAAGTCCAACATCACTAAAATAGCAGAAGCACCAGAGTCAGAAGTCATTAAAATATCATTTAAAACTCTTACAAGGGCAGTTTCAGTGCTGTGGAGTGATTTGAACCCAGATTGAAGTTTTTCAAAGATGTGATTATCAATTAAAAAAGACTGAAATTGTAAGAGCACAATTTTTTCCATTACTTTTTAGATAAATGGTAAGGTGGATATTGGCCGATAGTTTTCTAAAACAGAGGCATCAAGCGAGGGCTTCTTGAGAACCGGGGTGACCATGGCCATTTTCAGGTCGTCCGGAATGGACCCGGACTTCAAACAGTTATTCAACAGTGATACCAGCCCCGGGCCCACGGTATCAGTAATTTGCCTCAAAAAGCGAGGGTGTATTATATCAAGGGGACAGAAAGAGGGTTTTAATTTTGTGATCACCTGCTTGACTGTTTGTAAAGATACAAGGTTGAATGTTGTCCAGGGAGGTGTTGGATTTGTAGGTGGCAACTCAATGTAATCTGTTACCTGTATCTGAATCCTCAAATTTGTAACTTTGTCACAGAAGTATCTCAAGAAGTCCTCAGAAAGCGCAAAGGAAGGATTTTGAAAAGAATTAGTAGGAGGATTTAGAGCAGAGTTAATAACAGAGAAAAGTATTTTAGGAGTACAGTGATGCTTTTCAATATGATTTGAAAAATAGGAGGCCTTGGCTTTCTTAACAGCTCTCTGATACAAGGACAAACAGTTCTTCAGGACATCAAAAGAGATTTGCCGTTTCTTTTTTGCATTTTCTTTCCGCTTTTCTGCAGGATTGTCTCAAGGAGCGAATGTTATTATAAATCCAAGGTTCTGATTTGGGTTTTAGTTTAAAAAGCTTAAAAAGTGCAATGGAATTTAATACGTCCGTCCAAACTGTATTTAAAGAATTGAAATGGTGTTCAGCATCAAGATCAGAGAGTGACGACTCAACTGACAGGGAAGAGTTAACTTTATCATAAAGCTCAGTGAAATCCTCGCAAAAAATGCGGCGAGTATACACAAATTTGTCTTGTATCAGAAGCTGTTATTTGGGGAATCTCAGGAAAACACATCATAAACACAATGGGAAAGTGGTCAGATATGAGGGATTCAATCACTTCAACATCTGTTATAGACAGACCAAAAGTCAATATTAAGTCCAAAGTGTGTCCTAGAAGGTGCGTAAGACAGCTAACCCATTGCAGCAAATTAAAAGTGTCAACGGTGTTCAGGAATTCTGTGGCTAACTGTTTAGAGGGGCAACACACATGGACACTGAAGTCACCAACTAAAAGAAACCGGTCATGTTTAGTAACCAGGTCCCCTATGAACTCAGAAAATTCCGCTATAAAACCATTTATTAAGTGAGGTGGCTGATATATTGAAGCTAGGACTATTGGTTCAGACCAGTCAAGCAATAATAGCTGAAATTCAAAGCTTGTATATGTGGCAGAGGATAATAGATGACAATGTGATTTAAAAGTTTTCCTTGTGATAATAGCCGATCCTCCTCCCCTACCAGTAGGTCGGGGAGTATCATAGAAACAGTAATCAGTGGAAACAAGTTCAGAATAGGGGCTTAAGTCTCCTTTCTTCACCCACGTTTCAGTAATAAACAAGAAGTCCAGACTGTGAGGGGACATAAAATTGAGAATGTAGGTCTTGTTAACCAGAGAATGAGCGTTGATCAGCGCCATTTTTGGAGGACACAGAGTGTTTCGTCAGACCGGGGTTTTACTCACGGATCGAAGATTAGCAGGGTTTACTCCCACTGCGCAAGGCCGAAGGCTAATCCGAGGATGTAGATCCAGGGGAGGATGACCTGGAGAATCCGGAAGGGCCTGAGGGACCTTCAGGGTGTATCGAAGCCAGCGCGACAACTGGACCGGTAAATATGGTCATTGTCTGTTTTAGTTTCCTCTTTACTTACTCCCATCACTAGTTTGATGAGGTTTAGGTCTAAGCTGGTGCTTAAACCTAAGATGGGGGGTGCTTTGGCCTTGACGATATGAAACTCTAGCAGTGTTGAGCAGTTGTTATGCTCACATTCCAGCAGACAGGTGCCTCGGACTTCCAATGTGTTGCCCCCATAGGCTGTTATAGACTGTGCGGGCGGTGCTATAATGTGTTAAAGGTGTTATTTGGTATAGCATTGATTTCCGCACACGAGTCTATTTTGAACCTGACTGTTTGCTGACTAGGTCCAACTTTGATGTCTGCATAGGTACATTGTTTTTGTTTGTGTTCACAGTTGTGATACTGTCAATGTACAATTCGCACTGATCCTCTTCATCATTTTGCTCTATGGCATGTACAGGTCTCCTCTGAGGTTTTGATGGGGCAGTATTCTTGGTTTTGCAGGCTTTTGCGAAGTGGTTGTACTTTTTGCATTTTATACATTGTTTGCCTCTGGCTGGGTAGGTTTCTCTTGGACTATGTGAGCTTGCGCACCTGTCACATTCTCTGTGTGTTGGTTTATGATCTTTCGCTTTTGTGTATCTGTGTGTAATTTGTCATTGTCTTGTTGCATTCACGGTGTCAATCTTGGGGGCGTCTTTTGTTCCAGTCATCTTTCAATTGTGTCTGTGCTAGCTCGTGGGAGCGGGCAATTGTCTATAGCTATGTCCCAATTCGTAGGCTACGTCCTCCGAAGGCTGCATTTGAAGGCCGATTGCGTCACGGCGACGCGACGAAGGCTGTCCCAATTCAAAGACCGCATCCTACAAAGGCCTCATTTGTAGGCCGATTGCGTCACGGCGGCGTGGCGAAGACCGTCCCAATTCACGATGCGTCCTCCGAAGGCTGCATTTGAAGGCCAATTACGTCACCGCGCCGCGACCAATGCTGGCGCAATTCGAGCGCGACTTCAAATGCGCCCTTCATTTCGCGAGAAAATGAAGGATACATCAGATGTATCCTTCGCAGCCTACCCTATCCCAGAATTCACAGCGCGCCGGTGAAGACGGGACTTTTATTCAAACAAATAGCGGGTGATGGTTCTGTGGCGGCCGATGAATACACTTATAAATGTAAGTATTATGTTTTAATTTACTCAAATAACTAGCGAAACAAATGTTGAAAGTCAGGTTTTAAAAAATGTGAAGTGAAACTAATACCACTGCACAATTACTTTTGTTAGGTGGTCTGAGGCATAAGTTTTTGTATTTATTAAACTGAGGGCTGAATATGATAATTCCTTTACTGGTGATAAAAACTCTGCCAGTCCACAACAATAAGACAAGTAGATAAGGCTACTTAATAATTGGATAAGTCTTTCAATTGTTTTATTTATTTAGTAAGTAAATAAGTAGTGCTGTCATGCTAGATATGTCCACAAATGTTTTAGGCAAACTTGATGATCCAGAAATATGATTTCTGGAGTAGCCTATTTTGTATGCATGTCTGTTTCATATTTTCTAACCTTAAGATTGCAGCCGCACGCGTCTTAATAATTTTCATAAATCTTTCTTTTTTTCTCTTCTTTTAGGACAGTTCTGGAGAAAATGGGGCTGCAGGGAAACGTAAAAATGTAATGAATGAAGCTGTTCTGTACATTACTTTTGGAATTTAAGTTAGCCTATTTGTAAATGAAGCAAAGTAATTTCTGTGCATTGTTTTATTTTTGTATTATAAGTTGAAACTTAGAAATAAAAGACAAGTAGTAGTTCTGGAAATGGTTTATTTTTGCAAAGCAAAAAGCAATAATTTGGTCTGTACTTAAAAGTACTTTTTTTCTTTTTTTTTCTTTTTTTTTACAACTAATTACAAAATAACTTCAATTCAACATCAGAAAAACAACACAAAAATAAATTAACAGTACATAAAACAGATTGGGAAAAACAATAAAAAATGTAGGCCTATGTATACTTTCATTCAGCTGAGCAGGGAGACCCTGGTGGAGCTGTTGGACCTGGACGGGCTGCTCATAGAGAGCCTGGTGCAGCCTCTGCCAGTGGAACATCATCTGGGATTGTCTCTAGAGTGTTTGAGTGCATATTTCCACTGTCCAGCACCAGGACGTTCAGGTTTATCCTGCAGTACAGGGGTCTGGTGTGATTTAAGGAAAGGAGGAAAGGACTAATTGTGTAGAGCTATGACAAAGTAATTGGTGGAAGAAATATTAAGTTACTTTAGTAAAGTACTTTCAGTAACTACTAATATTGCATTGAGGAAAAACTGCATGCATCTAAAACCTAAAAGTATTATCTTTACTGTAATGTACTTAAGGTATGAAGAGTAAAAGTAAAGGTATGTATTCCACAAAAGAAAAAAAACAACTTTATATATGATGGTCTTGCTTTTAATATTACTGTTGCACTATACTGTGTATGTTGCATTTTACTTCTGAATTTGTTCAAGGTTGTTACATTTAAAATACTTTATATAGGCTACTGCAGGGCAGTTCAATGTACAGTGCATCATATTGTAAAGTACTATATATATTTTTGTGTGTTTCTGTCCTGTGAGGAAAAACTCCCTGATCTGTTGGCTATGTGAATACAAGGAATTTATTTCGTTACACTCCACCACTTTATTTTGCAAATGAAAGGATCAAAGTTTATTGATATAATATTAAAAATAGTTGCTGATTACAACTGCGTCCGATAACGAAGGCTGCTTCCGAGGACTCGGACCGGTTGCCTAGCAACTGTGACAGCTGCCGTTGACGAGCAGTAGTAAGTTTGTAAGTGGACTTTTTATATTCAGCTGCATAAAACTAAACCGGGTTGAAAACCTGTTTAAATATGTTCACCATGGTCCATTTATGTACATAATAATCAATAATAAAATAAACAACATAAAATCCCATTTTGGTAAGATATGAGTCAACTTTAAACCGCTTTATATTTTGTATTTTTTCATGTCATTGCAATATTCAAGTAAGTCGAAACCCAATACTAACATGTAAATTGTAATTCGGCAATTAAAAGTCAAAAACTAACAATTCAGTCTCCATAGTTATTTTCATTTTCATTGACAAATAACATCCATGGCAGCTCTCTTCTGGCACCGTTGCTGCGCGACAGGAACACCTGCTGCTGCAATCAGGAAATCCTGCGAAGGCTAGACTCGGAGTGGCCTTCAAAGGCCACGTTGGCCGCATCCTTCGAAGGATCCGTCCTCCGAAGGATGCAGTCTTTGAATTGGGACACAGCTTATGGCCTTCTCTAGTGTTAGCTCGGCTCCCTGGCTTAACAGCTTCTCGAGGACGCGTGGCGAGTTTGTGGCGAACACAATGCGGTCTCTGACCATTTCGTCACTGTTGGGGTAACCGCAGTCTTTTACAAGTAGCTTCAGCTCAGTTATAAAATGTTCGAATGTTTCGCCGTCAGCTTGCATTTTCTCATGGAAGCGGTATCTGGCATATAACGGGTTAGACTTGGGGGTAATATAAGCTGTGTACTTATCGTAGTATGTCTGTAGCTTCTTAGCTTCGTCTTCGGAAAGCGTCTAGGTATTGTATATGTCCTGTCCTTTCTCCCCGATCCATAAGAGGAGGTAACTGCACTTATCTGGTTTGTGTTTCTCCCGTAGTGGGCCAGAAAACATCAGTTCGGCTTGTTGCTTGAACCGCCGCCATGCTTCGGGTAGGTTGGACAAATTCCAGTCCATTTGCGGTGCCGGAATGCCATATGTGTCCATCGTCTTCGCTATTGGTGGGTCTTCAGACCATTACTCTGACACCATGTTACGTTTGCCCTTTGGCAGCTTATTGACTTTTTTTCTAATGAAAAGAAGAGACCGGTGTAACTTCAGCCACTGTTTACTCGGACATCTTGAATCACACACCAGAATCACATACAACTGGTAATCTTGCGATACTGATGACATCATGTAGTGTGCTTCACTCAGTGAGACTGGGCACTGATAACATCAGGATGTTACAGTGTGGCGCTTAAACTCTGTTCGTTTGGAGTTAAATTTAACTTTTTATTCAAATAGCAGCTTCACTCTGCAGTTGAGGGAAACAGTGATAGCGATCTTGGCAGATCTTAAATCCCCATGCCAGTTTCTCTGGGCATGTAAACACAACAGGTTTTCTTCGCTGTTGGTACAAAGTTAAAATTTACTTGATCAAGCTTTTAAAAACACTCCCATTCAAATCACTCTCAGACACACGCAGTGTTAAGCGAGATTAAATTCACTTAGTGAACAGACACACACAGGCAAGTATTATTCTCTAATGTTTAACCCAGGGAGTGGAATACCATAGTTGAATTGGCAATGGAAAACGCACTGGCAATCAAGCTATGATAATAAGGCTTTGAATAGATTGAGGAACACGCTCAAAACTATTCTTTATCCACCGATTTATTTCCCTTTTAATTACTGCAGTTTAGCTCCATTCAGCTAATGGTGAATTCCCTGGCCGGGACTGGGACTCGCAATGACATCAATTCAGCTATAAACAAGGCATTACAGAAAATGAGGAACACGTTTAATTTCGACCTTATTGTACGTTCTCTGATAACTTTAAGTTCAGTTACTGCAGTTTAACAATGGAGAGGCCAGAGGCGGACCCAAGTCACAGCCTTCTCTGCATTCATTCAGTCCAGCATTCATTCATTCAAGCGGCCGCACGCTGCTTACATCACACAGACACGTCTCGACTCAAACTTCTCATCTTTCATCCGCAGCAATAGAAAAGATGAAATAATTTGGTTTATGCTAACAATTTAAACTGCCCGCGTTCTCCACCAATAGATGTAAGGGAAACAGCTCAAAGGGTATTATTTTTGATTTTATAGGGAATTTGGACAGAATCACTGTTTTATGGCTGATCATAAAATCCAGAATATAGTGAAAACACTATTAATTAGCACAGTAACAAGATCGGCATTTTAAGACATTAACTTGCATTGTTGGAGTAGCTAGCTACAAGTAACATCGCTACTAATGTAACTATATTTTTCAGTAGTGTGACAGTAGATCTGCTACTTTTAAAACAGTGTAGCTTTTCCAGTAGCTAACTAATTTTTCCAGCAAACAGCGGTGTAGCGCAACCAAAAGCTACATTCTGTTTTGCGTTCTGATGAGTCACGAGCCTGTAATGCACTGAAGCAGTGCAGCATCTTCTTCTGACTAGATCACAAACCGAATTTGTTCATTACCGCCACCTGTTTTGATATCTCGCGGCTTTACAGTCTGTCCACCGACAAGAAATCGTCTGATGATTTTGCAAAGAATGTACAGGAGTGGATATTTCACATTAATCAACTGTTATTTATGCAAAACAAAGATTAAAATGTAGTCTACCTCGAAGACTTAAAGCATATACATGAGGTGAATAATAGCCTTTTAAACTGATTAATTTTCCTGCTTTATTGCACTCTATCAGATGTCTATTTTACAATGATGAACTGTCATAATAAAATCTGTCCCCCCAAAGTTTTGTAGTGAACACTAATCAAACAGAAAATTAAATCGTTATATAGTAGTGTGCTTATCATTTGGCAGTGTTCACATGCGCAGCTGATGATTGATGTCTCAGAGTGGCTCCATTCACAGTCAGTAAATACCGCATGAGTTTAACCTGCTTATTTTACGACTTTAAGTTGCATTCATTTTGTTCTTGCACTGATGTTACGTTTGTAGCAATTTTGCACTTTGACAGCCAGTTGAGATAATGTAACTATATAACTACATTTTATTATTGTGTGTATCAGTTTACAAAATCAAACGATTGGGACACTTTTTGTAATTGAGATGACTTGGAAAAAGTGTCCCAATCAACCTGAATTCACCCTACTCTTTGAAATCATGATTGCATTAAATATGATGTTTTAAACCCCAAATATCTTACTTATAACATTATATTTTACTTATAATTGTATTAGAATTCTTCATTAACAATTATTCAGTTATTTGTAATGTGAAATGTAAAAAAGTCAAATAATAAAAAATTGAAAGTAGTTTCAATGTAGCTAGCTACTTTTTGATAGTAACTTGTAGTGTAACTTGGTAGCTTGAATGTAGCTTAACTACTTTAATTTATGAATAACTTGTATCTGGTCAAGCTACAGTTTCAGAGTAGCTTCCCCAACACTGTTAATTGTAAGCACAAAACACAAGATACTTCTCTTTTCAATATAAATAAGACTTTATTGGATAAATCTAAGACAATATAAACTAATCTAGCACATAAACATATGCACTCACACATTCACACAAGTTGCAGAAAGAGAGAAAGTGAGGAAAGAATGAGTATCGAAGAGTGAAAATATGAAATCCCAAGTTTATAGCAATACATGAAATTGCTTAGACCTGAACAACAATCAATCATCTAATTAACCCTCGCATTGAGTTTCTCAATGAGGCTTTTAAACTTTATATTAACCATTGCTGCAGTTGGAGCATGGTGGGGGGTGGGTGCCATTTTCTTTGCAAACTTGCTTTCTCATGTGTTTGATAGGAGGGGATATGTTGTAATATTGTTTACTGTTTGTACTCTAGGATAGAGTGTAATTTCAGTTAGATTTGTTTTATTTTGTTCTGTGGTCCCTCCTGAAACTATTTAAGTTTCTCCCTGTTTAATTCTTTGTAAATAATGTAACTCCTTAAAGATGAAAATGGGTTTATTTCCTTAAAGCAAGGGTGTCCAATCCAGCTTCTGTAGGAACACTGCTCCAACCCTAAGTAAACACACCTAAACCAGCTCAAGGTATAGAAACTTCAAAGCAGGTGTATTGGGTAATTCTCTATGATGTTGGCCTTCCAGGAGCAGGATTGGATACCCCTGGCTTAAAGCCTCTGGAATGAGAGCAGGGACTCAGTGGATCTTCTCTTTACTTGTTATGAGTTAGTTTTAACCTAAAGCTATACATTATAAGTATCTTTATGCCCATCTTAAAGTACCCCTTTTATGGGTTATGAAAGGTTCATATTTTGGTTTTGGGAGTCCCCAACAACAGGTTGACATGCATGCAAGGTCAAAAAACACTTTCATTGTCTTATAATATGCATTTTATTTTTACCTTATTTGTTCAACGACTCCCAAACTACTCACTCAACGATTCATTTTTCCAAACCCCTCCTTTGCGTGACACTAATCTGCGGTGATTGGTCCAATTGATTGATTTCATTTCCATTTCATCATGCCTGTAATCATGGATTCAAGTTTTCCCGGGTCTGTGTGCGCCACTAGTGGGCGGGCAATATGCTAATGTTTCATGTTGACGTCAACATGAAACGGCTTGGGATTCGTTTTAAAAACAACTCGCTTAAACAATTCAGAGTCGACTCTTTCTTTTGAGAGGCAATAACTTTATACACTGTGTACTTTCAGATTTAAAAATTTGTAGGATGTTTTCATTCACTTAGAGCTGTTACACACTGCATGAAAAGTAATTTTCTAAAATCCATAATAGGGGCACTTTAAACAAATAAACTAAAACAAATAAAATATAAGTATTTCATGATTTTTATCTATTGAATTTTGTTTAATGTGTAATGATTTAGTTTTCAAAATAGCCAATAATCATGAATCATATCATGAATGAGGGAAAATTGTCCCCCTTTTTTTTTTTTTTTTTTGCAGTGTCTGACGACAAACTTGAATGTGCAGTCATGAATGTTAGATCTAAGAGTTGGGTGATGAGCTGTTACTATAATGCTTAATGTTTTGAATTCAGTCTGTTCAACAGGTCACACAAAGTGCCTTCCTGTAGCTCAAACAGTAGAGCATTGTAAGACTGGAAGAACTTGAGACACTGATCTCCTGAGATACAGACAATACAAACACAGTGTATTAACATACAGACATCTGTTTCCACATCTCACTGAGAGAAGATGTGGGAAAGCTTCTTTCTCACCTATACATTTGTTCATTTCCCCCCACTTCCTTCCCTTCACCCATCCTTCTCTTCACTCAGCTCAGTCAGAATGGTCAACAGCAAAATTTAAAGTTCTACATGAATGCAAGTGATATTCACTGTCATGTTTTGTATCATTTGAAATGACTCAGTGCAACTGGTACAATGGTCTCAATCTTACAAGAAGCAGACTAAAAAGCAATAAAGATCCTAAAAGTTTAGAGATATGTTGCTTACTGTAGAGGGTGTGCCCTTTCCCAGTGTATTTCATGCAAATTACCAACTGTCCCCAAAAGGTGTAAACTCTCCACAGCTAGGCCTTGATCAATACAAATTACAGTTGTTAGTACCTGTCTCCATTTGGAGGATCTTTCTCTTGGTCTGAGTACTTAAGGAAATGTTACAAGAAGATCAGGCGCTCCTGTAGATAGATGAGCCCATGAAGTGGAGTGTGTTCACACACTCCATGTATTGTAAGTCAGGGATGCATCCTTTACTCTTAGATTTATCTTTGAGAATTTGATGTCTTGTATTGATTATCTCTGAATTGACTATGTAATTGGCATAATACATTTTACCTGACTGATAATAAATTGTCACATTTCATCTACTCTGAAATGATTTACTCTAGTAGATGATGTTGTATCCTTTTTATCGTATATCTGTGTCAGGTTATTAACAGACTAAAGGGCAGTTGAGATGGAGCATTGGGCACACCAGCTAAAATTGAAGAGATCCGGCTAAGACTTGGCATTATTTCAAGTGTACTTAGACTGTAAAATTTCTGTTTAGGTCAACTGAATGTTGTTTGACCAACCTAAGTTTGGGTAACAACTAAGTTTTATTCAAGTGCATACAGTTCTATGGGGACTAAATAAAAGTACTTTTAGAATGAGCAAGCATGGGGTGACCATCTAATTACTTCTGTCTAGTGTCCAAGACTGTCGAGTATATGACTGTGAGATCTGTGTAAAAAACGGCCGGCGCGAGATTCTCTGAGCGACATGAGAAACCGGATTAATGAGTACAATCAGAAATTAGTAGTTAACAATAATAGTCAAATGTCAGTAGAATAACAAGTAGAAATGGACAAACAACCAATTGATATCAACTGCTATAAATTCGAGGTCATAATAAAATGGAGACCGATTAGAGTTTAACTGAAATTGAATTGTTACGCACCGAAAAGACCACGAGAACACACAGGAAACCTCCAGCCACCATTGGATACCATTGTTGGGCCAACAGGGTGGACCTTACAGCATGAAAGTAGCAATGCCAAGCTCATGCCAGTAAAGCTAAGCTAATAAATGTGATGTAAATGCACACATTCTTTCCCATATAAGTAAAAACATGAAATTTAGTTATTCAATAGTTGTCTAAATATGACAGTAATGCAGATGTACAATATTATTAGATTATTTATACTATGAACAGTGCTCACATTTGTGATTCAAAGCAGCTGCATCATACTTTTAATCAATAAATATATCTAAACAGATGTATTTACAATAATAAAAACATGGCAAACTATACAGACTGCACATAATCAGCACTTTAGGTTACTAGGTTTGCACTGAATGCAGAAAAAAAAACAATGAAAAACACATATGCAGTTAAACATTTGACTGAACATGTTTGGTTGTCTAAAATGATTCAAAAGAATGTATTTTAACATCAGTAAGATGCCACAGGTTTTTCAACAGGTATTCAATAGAAACAACAAGGATTTTAAAACAACCTATTAGTAACAGACCAATTTTACATCTGTAAAAAAATACAAATAATAAAATAAAAATAAACAGACAAATGATGGCAAGTGAAAGTAATGGTAGTCTTGGATAAATTATTTTCATTGTCAAGAGCAGATTTGAAAACTCTCCATTTTTGCAGTGTTTGTGTTGTGGTGTATACTCTTTCAGTGTGTATACACATCTATGTTGAGGGATGCACAGCTGAGGCAGTAGGGGCATTCAAGGGCTCAGTCTGTAGGGGGCGGCTCAGAATAATCTCCTGCAGCAGAACAGCATTGGTCTCTTTCCACTCCTTGAATTTACTTGCAGTGAGAGCAGAGTCAGCCAGTACCTGCTCCAAAGTCAGTAGATCTGCTTCTTTAGCCTAATTGAAAAGAGAATTTTTATTTAAATTAGTTGTTATTAGATATGCATATTAAAATACAGTGTATTTATAGCAAATTATTACACGGCTCTGTGCAATGCTTGATTCTGATTGGTCAGTCGTGAAATTCCAAGGTATGTTACTTCCTGATAACAACAGATAAAAACTAATATCACAGGCTCATTCCAGGAACTGCAGTCGGCTCTATTCGCTTGCTGGGAACATTTTTTCTTCATGGAAGCTTTGCGTTTGGTTGGCTAATAAAATATTAAAACTCAAATCAATATTCTCAGTACAAATATTTAATTGTCATCCTGGTATCGCGGACTCGCTCTCTTTTGTTTCATACAAACGCATGAAACAACAGGCTCCGCTTTACGTCGGGCTGCTGATAAGCCTGTCAGGCTTTATTCTGTGATAACAACCGGCTGGATGTACATTATCCCTTACTTATAAACACAAAATTGATGAAATTAAAGGAATATTCGCTTTATTTTACATTATAATTACTAAAAATGACCAAATAATAAAATATGCTTTATTCATCCAAATGTGTTGGATTTTGTAATTGACATTGACATAATTTTCCTCTCTGAATTTAGCCATCTGATTTGAACAGGGGCATGTCTGCTGTGAGACTTTGATGTAAATGGCCACTGTGATTGACTAACATCTTTGCATGTGAAATTTCCATTACATGCGGAACTCTCTCAAAATCTTTCACTGCGTTTTTACTATAACAGCTGCCAAGATTAACTAATAGTGCTGATTATAGCATTATATTTAGAGCTACTCAAGTTGCATCAAAGGTTGCTGTGCTGCACTGTAGCCAAACACAGTCATATCTACTGAGCACACAATGCAACGATCCCCTATACTGCAACACAATTTCAGCAATCTCATGAATACTTTTATCATAACTAACGCAGTGAAAACACAATGTAAATAACAGATTTGCTGAGCAGTGTAAAGTGTGTCATTGACTATAATGGGAGTTTTGGCAAAAATGAAGAAATCAAATCACTTGATAGACTCGTGCAGATCTTCAATTGATTGCTCCAGAGATTATAAAGAGAACAAGCTTTGATATATAAAATAATCACAATATAGATACCAGATGGTTTTCGCTGTGCTGTGAAGTTGATCATTTAGTGATTGGCTTGATTCACTAATGCACAATCAGCAGTTCACCACTTTGCAACCAAAAATGGCTGTACATCAGTCAAGTCAAGTTGAGCTTTATTGTCATTCCGCTACATGTGGGGACATACAGTGGAACGAAATGTCGTGCCTCACAGGACCACGGTGCTACATAAATACAGACATACAACAATGAAGTAAAACACTATAAACTTATACACAACTAACCTACTAACAGATTTTAACTATAAGTATACTATATATAAATGTTTACCCTATACAAACTAAATATAAGAAATAAAAATAGGAAATACAAACTATACAAACTATACAGATGCTTCACATAAATACTGTACATGTGCAGAGAGAAACATTGTGAGTCAAGCAGCTGGCTGGGGAACAGTACAAGATGATCTGTAGTGCATGAGCATGTAAACATACATATAATTGCTGAGTCTTTTGTAGGATTGTGAGTGTGTGAAAAAGTGTGTGAAAAAGTGTCTAGTGCGCATAGAGGAGAGTGTGTTACTACAGGTGGTTTGTACAGGCCCACTCACCTGTGTGTAGCACACTTTGAATTGCACAGAAAGTTTCATAAAGACTGTTCTTTGGTGTGGTAAGGTTGGGGGGTGTTTGGTGGGGTAGATGGTCCATGTTTCAGGAGGTAGGGGTTTGCATGGGGTTTCAGAGGGGGGCAGGGTGGTTTGAGTTCAGGGCTCTCACAGCCTGGGGGAAAAAGCTGTTGAGCAGTCTGGCGGAGCGGGCTCTGATGCTCCGGTACCGTCTTCCTGATGGTAGGAGCTGGAAGAGACTGTGGGAGGGATGGGTGGGGTCCTTCACGATGCTGTTGGTTTTGCTGGAGCATCGCGCAAGGAAAATGTCCAGGATGGATAGGAGAGGGGCACTGATGATCTTTGCAGCCGTGTTCACTGTCCGCTGGAGGGTCTTGCGGTCTGCTGCACTACAGTTCCCGAACCAGACAGTGATGCAGCTGGTCAGCACACTCTCAATGGTGCCCCTGTAGAATGTGGTGAGGATGGGTGGAGGGAGACTTGCTCTTTTCAGCCGGCGCTGTTGTGCCTTCTTGGAGAGTGACATGGCGTTGGTGGTCCAGGTGAGGTCCTCAGTGATGTGCACCCCCAGGAATTTAGTGCTGCTGACTCTCTCCACAGTCGAGCTGTCGATGGTCAGTGGGGGGTGGTCAACGGAGTTTCTCCTTAAGTCCATCACAACTTCCTTTGTCTTCTCCACATTGAGGGACAGGTTGTTAGCACCACACCATTCAGCCAGCTGTGCCACTTCCTCTCTGAAGAACTTAATTCAGCACTCGTGCGCTGTGTTCTGTGCATGCAGAAAGACGCGTCCCACAGCCCACGAACATGAAACTCCTTGTGCTTGAACGTATTTGGACAAATGCATACAAAATTATGTCGAAAATACCCGTCTTCGCAAGTGTTCTCTAAAACCTGTCGGTTATGTCTTGTGAACATGAATGTAAACAGTTGAGGAACAAACAGTGCTGTTCCTGGACTTCTGGGGGCCCTACGCAAAACTGTGTTTGGGGGGGGGGGTGTTGGGATGAAAGAATGAATGAAATGCATTTGTCCATGTTTCACTCCGTCTCGAATCGCACTCACGGAAAGCGCTCGAGAAACAGTATCTCTTCCGTGGCTCGGTATGCTTTCAACTCATTTTTTTTTTTTTTTTAGTAAGAGCAAGAGACTGTACGACATTCACGTTACATGATTTGGCTGATTTTTCTGTAGAGAGCGTGACAGCGCACTGCATTAAAAGAAATGACCATTCATGTTTTCATAATCGCTGGCCAAATTCAAAAACGAAACTAAAATTAAAACATCTTTGACAGCAAGGGGACCCCCTGGTGTTTCGGCGGCCCTACACAGCTTGTGTATTCTGCGTATAGGGAGGATCGGCTCTGGGAACAAATCAGATGTGTATCATTATATTGGATCCATGTATTGTGTCTTAAAGTGAAAGAGAAAAAAAGAGAGAAAATCACTCAGTGCTCTTGACTGAATTACTTTTATATTTAACAAGAATTAATTTATAATTAATTTATACAGTGAAGACTATGCACTGCTATTTTACATTTGATTATTCGGTTTCTGTACCTGAACACCTACAAACTTGAAAAAATGCAAGTCATTGTTTAATTTGTATCTGTGTAGTAATTATTTTGTGCTGTTTACACAATTTCAAACAGGGCCCACAGGTACAGCCTGCACTGGGGTCCTGCAAACCCCTGTTATGGCCCTGCTCACAAGATATTAAAGACATCTTAAAGAAGCTCCCAAGACATAAAGGGGGTACTGGGGGGTAAAAATCTGGCAGGGGTAAAGATTCGGCACAACACCTGCACTTCTAAATTTGAATCTTTAGCATACAGCCACTTTTTCTTGCACGCCGGCACTTCTCACATGTTGCATCATTGTCCATGAGCAGCAAAACCAGCAGTACTAACAAGCAATCTGAAAATATTTAACACAAAAAATTTAAGTATTCTTTTTTTTTTTTTTCATTGTAAAAATGTCAAATGTGACAATGACAGACATCCCACGCTTCTCCTGCATATTGTTAGCAGCTCTCTGTTGCACACAAATTATATAGAACATCCTGAAAATCAAGCGAGCAAGAGAGAGAAGCACTCATTTCCAGCTGGTAAACGTGTTTTGAATGCATCTCTTCTGACCACTTTCGTCACACTCTACATCAGTTTCACAGGAGTGCTAAGTGCAATGCACAAATGCTATTGCATGAACCAACCCAGGTAACACAGCTTACGAGCAAACAACTGAAGATGAGAAGGGAGGACAGCTGTGATTTTTGGTGTGATTTTAATTGAAATTGGCTGTGATTTAAATTAAATTAGCATCAGTTATGGAGCTACTCTTTTTTTTTTTTTACATTTTTACAAGATGTGACATTATATTATATTATTAAAAACATATTATAATACATGTCGCACAAGAGAGTAACAGCACTTTTTTCCCCACTTTAAGCACGGTGATATCTTCATGTAAACTGAAGAATTAACAAAACAGAATAGTCATGATATTAAGCCTCTTGTGTAAGAAACAAGACATCCAAATAACTCGAGTTATTGTCATTATTTAGCTGGTAGGTATTGAACACAGAATGTGTGACAACTCTAGTGGGTATTTTTTTTTTTTTTTTTTAGTCAGCAGGACTTGTAAGTGCATTTGGTTTTCACGATATGGTTAAATACTGAGAGACAAAATGTTTTCATATGTTAGAAAAGGTTCATCTGAAATGTTCATCTGAACGGCTAACCTTTAGAGTGCTGTTGAGGGTTCTGATGAGATGTATCTTCTCATTGAGTGTCTGGTTTTTGCAACGCTTTATAAAGGAAGCTCGTAATTCCCATTTTGAAGATGGCTTTCGCTCACCCGTTGGAGACAGACTTGCTCTTTTCAAATGTAAGTACAACCTTTCCATCTCATCATCAGTTCCTTCCTGTCCGTCTAGAACTATTAAAACAATTATAAATTTTATGTTTAACCTAAGCAATCAAACTTTTAAAACTTTATTTTTTTTTATTGATAGACCTATAACAAACAATTCTAATATGCTTCAAATTGATCAGCAGTCATGCTGAACAATGTAATCCCTAGCATAAATCTGATGTTAAAATGGCATCAAACAGCTCGCTTACTTTCAGGTCTGGCATCATTTGAGATCAGCTGTGTTTCTGGTTCCTCTGGTTCTGCTGATATTGCCATAGGTGATGTGCTAGATGAGCATCCAATGGGATCTTGAGATGGAGCTGTGGCTTCACTACGTGGTGCGGTTTCCTTTATTGTGGTGCTCACTGTATGGACCACAGCAGAGCAGACCACTGTTTCACCAGCAGTAGGGTTTGCCTGGGAGACAAGGTCCAGCCAAGACCGTCTATGCTTTGCCAGAGAAGAGACAGAGCTGTGGGAAGTCATTGTACTGACGGGGGAGGAGAGGGTTCCAGTGGCTTCACTAGGAACAGGGGAGGAATATGGAGGAGGAAGGCTTCCCTAAATGGGGAAGATACCGCAGAGTGAGGGCAGGATAATGGCATACTCTAATATGACATACGTCTGGTGCAAATGTTTGCAAAATTTCAAACATAGTTCTTCTAGTTAAGGGGTTCTCAACTTTCCTGCAGAGTTTAGCTCCAAACCTAATCAAACACACCTGAACAAGCTAATCAAGACATTCAGGATAACAAGAAAGTTACAGGCATGTGATCAAGGTTGGAGCTAGATGCTGTAGGAAAGTGGATCTTGAGGGCCAGAGCTGAGAACTCCAGTTCTAGATCATAGTGTTTTGTTTTATAAAGCCCCCTTTTTATTCTCACAATAGTCATGAATTATATCATTAACCTCATTGACAGCTACCATACTCTATGAAATGACAGACCACTAGTAGAAATGACTAGACCACTGTTTACTAAAGATGTTCTCAAAATGATGTTGTGAGCCCAGAAAATGTAAGGGAGTCAGTTCAGTTATTAGAAAACAGTTGTCTCTTACTTTCATAATCAATCTGTATGTGAACAATCATATTCATGCATTTTCTCTGATCGGATAGCTATCTGATCATGAAAAGACCAGGTGTAAATGCCTTCTGAAATGTGTTGAAGATGGATTTAAATCCATTTGCTCAAACCACTCCAGGAGGTTGTCTGGGATGCATTCCAGATGAAACGGGACAAAGTGTAAATGCATCTGGTTGTTAAAACCACATATGTAAATTTTAATCCTCCCAAAATATTAAAATAATAAACGTGTGAGAGCGCTAATGCAACATGCATCGCGGATGAGTAGCTGAGTATCTGTTCACCAAGCCGATGTACAAACCCAAGTGAAACTGAAATTAAGTTGCAGACACTCAACACACAATCATTTTCATTAAAAGTAGTAAGACTAACTTATCTTTCCAGTCCTGAAGCCATGCTCTCTCCTGTTGCGGTCTTTGACCTTGAAATTAGCTGATGATGAATAAAATGCAACTCATATCTGTTGCTTTCTTTGACGTGAACTCCATTAAATTTGTATATAGCAATTGATTTTAAAATTGAATTTATATCCATTTGGCAGAGACACATTTATGTAGCCAAGTGTGAATGGATAAGTTTGAACAAATCAGATCGCTATCCGATCAGAGAAAACACATGAAGTGACCAGGTGTAAACAGGCCCTAAAACACAACTGGCAACCATGTTCTGCTGCTGTATGAATGCAGCCAATGTAAAAACAGAAACTTGAGGTTTGCAAATAATGTATGGACAGGACTTTGGCATAAGGGCAAGGCCATATACACTGCATCTGTGAACTTGCCTGGTGCACAGTGGCCGATGGACCATTGACACTTGCTACAGCTTGGGTGTGGTGCTCAGAGTATGGCGGTGGTGGTGTGTCAGTGGACTCCTCATGATCACTGGCCTCACTGTAGCATTCTGTGCAGTAGAAAAATAAAGATGCAAAAAATAAATGTAAAAAGCTGAATACTATAAAGAATTCTTCCAACACTAGTACACTAACTCACTTACCAGCTGGATGAACCTCTGTGGGTTCATACTGAATAGATGCCAAACCAAGTTTATTCAACCATCTGAAATCACAAAACATCAGAACATGTTACCAACAATTACAAATAGGACTGTCAAAATGAATGTGTTTGTACACTCAGTTAATGTTTAGCACCATTCTGTATTTAATTACTTTTAAGTTTCCATCTACTATCTTCAGTCACATGCCTTCTCTAAAGAAACCCCAAAGATATGTCAGACAACTCAACAACAGTAAATCCAGACAATAAAAAAGTCGGAGTATACAACATTCAGTCAGAAACAATCATACATGCTGCTGTTTTGAGTCTTGAACTGTCAGAAACCAATTTGATTTCCCATATTTCATTCATATCCATCATAACTATTGTAGTACGGACATGGTAACCACTCACAGCACCTTTCATTATAATCAAAAATCAAGTGTTAAATATCAACCAAAGAAACACACACTCAAAAAAAGTTCATATTTGTCATTTGTGCAAACAAGAAAGAGAAGAGCATCAGAACATGAGTGCCTCAGTGACCCTGGAAGCTGTTTTGACCAGAGCTTTGGCTCCTGGTAGGGTCTCCCTCTGCAGATTTGTCCCAGGTAAGAGGCCAGACAAATAGGGGGAGGGGGGACACACACTTGGGGGGCACTCACACAGGATACTGCGATTGGACTCTGTCCTTCTCTGGAGTCACTCAGGGTTAGAGACAAGTGAGAGACCTGACTTGGAGTTTTGGAGTTTAGCCTGAGAGTGTGGTTTTGTGTCACATAGGGGAAGACTCTGACTCTAACTGTGTTCTGTTTATCTATTTCAACAGTTTATACAAACCACTACTTTGACTACTGTAAATACAATTTTGAGTGTTACTAAACAGAATATATGTTTTTGTTTTATTTTGTTTTGTTTTGTCAGAATGAGATGTCAGTGGGCTTACAAGTTCATGTCCTCTTTGCTGTCTGCTGCAAAGTAAAACATCATGACTTTGGGATGGCAAGCTTTGATCGCACTGTGAGAAACAAAAAGAATGTGAAGGGTTGTTCAGTTGAATAATATTTGTAATTATCATAATGAGGACTATATTCTACTTAAAGGCCCTTGCATTTGGAAAAAACAACAACTTTGTACTTTGTAAAAACAGAATTAACAGGAATTTAAATGACACTTACTATTTTTTCTTACATTCCATAGCCCTGTCAATTACAAAATCCGCCAAATTTATAAAGCCTTCTGCTTTTTCAGCCTGGGGAAACACAAAAACACAAAACCAAAGTCGTACATACCATGTATGTGTGTATATGTGTGTGTGTGTGTGTGTGTGTATATATATATATATATATATATATATATTAGTGCTGTCAAACGATTAATCGCATCCAAAATAAAGGTCTTTGTTTACATAATATGTGTGTGTATACTGTGTATATTTATTATGTATATATAAAAACACACACATACAGTAAATATTTTGAAAATATTCACATGTATTTACATGTATATTTTTATATTCTTATATTTTATATTATATATAAATATATTTAACATAACATATTTTTCATAAATATATACATGCATGTGTTTGTATTTATATATACATAATAAATATACACAGTATACACACATATATTATGTAAACAAAAACTTTTATTTTGGATGCGATTAATCGTTTGACAGCACTAATATATATATATATATATATATATATATATATATATCTTCAATACTAGAGGAAACAGTAGCGTGAAATAAGGAAGATGGAATTCAGCATTCAGATGACTCACCACTTGATTCGGGTACCAGTACAGAGAGGTTTTCTTTAGCACGAACCAATACTTTTTCCACTTAATACCCAGAAATCCCTTCCCCTCTTTTTTCCTGTAAAGCCAGCCCTGATGGTCGACTGGCTTCAGATCTTTCACTGAAACTCTCCTTCTGCTCATTCTTGGACTTCCTGTTAGAACAAATATTTAAATACCACAATAAAACAGAAATGATGACACAGGAAAAATACTTCTCATGCGACTACATCTCAAGTTGTTTGTGCAATGTGATACTAACCTCCACAATTTTTCTTCTTTGACTTCTGTCTGAGGGACACCTGAAGAAAAATACATGAAATTTGCTGGTATTATCATGACCACACCATGTCTCGCTATTATGATTTCAAACTTTCACAATGCAGACAAGAATATTTCATGTACAATAAATTCACAAACAATTACCGGATTGTACTCATCAGAAGCCAAACGAGGCGCAAGAGAAATGGGAAAGGAGGCCTGGTAAGAGACCAAAGCAGACACAACAAAGTGATTATTAAGGTCAGTTTCAATCAGGTTCCTTTATTTTACAGTGCTGTTCTGCATGTGCATACTATGGACTTATTATCAGTTATTGTAATTAACCTTGAACCCAATCCCTAATCCTGACTTTAAGGTCACTATTAAAACAAAATCAAGTTGTAAGCAAGCAAGTTGTCATTAAAGCAAGTTGTCATTCACATGAGATCACATCAATAGCAAACGACAATGATACAATTTTCCAGTTAATTCCCGATGGACAAAATCAAGTCCTTCCCCAAATTGTTTGCTAATTCGAGAAGCTGTTTCTTTCAGACATATGTCACAACAGGGAGGAAAAAGACAAAACCAACTTCTGTTACATGCTGACTTTAATCTAAGTCCAAGTAGTTACCTTATATTGCTCAGTACTAGTTAGTGGGTGAGTACACTGTAAAGTAAGTCCGCATTCTGTAAAATGAAGTGCAGTTGGGCCACTGCTAAAATTCAGAAATCACACTGATCAAAAAATGAAAGGGATGGTTCACCCAAAAATGACAATTCTGTCATTAATTACTCACCCTCATGTCATTCCAAGGACCTTTGTTCATCTTCGGAACACAAATTAAGATATCTTTGATTAAATCTGAGACCTCCTTAGACAGCAAGGCTCCTACCATGTTCAAGGCACAGAAAGGTACCAAGAACATCGACAAAATAGTCCATGTGACATCAGTGGTTCAGTCGTTATTTTATGAAGCTATGAGAATACTTTTTGTGAAAATAAATAACAACTTTATTCAGCAATTCTTCTCCCCTGAGTTACTGTCTACTGCCATTATTGAGAGTACCACGAAGCATTCATGTGGTGCTGCTGACGTAGAACATGCATGTGCTGCTCCTTGTTTACAGTTGTGCCAAACGGGATACAGCTGCGGCCAATAAATTAAATTTTCCACCTATTAGATTGTTTTATTAATGTCTACACCTACACCTACCCCAACCCTAAACCTACCCCTTACAATAATGCAAAAACAGTAATTATTGTTGTACAGTGTGACAAAAATTACGCTATATTGATGTGCGCATGCCCAGTAGCCGCAGCTGTATCCCTTCTAGTCTTAACCATTATTTATGAGCAGAGGAAAGCACATGCATGCATCGTTGTACTCTCAATAATGAGAGACAGAAGACAGTAACTCGGGGGAGAAGAATTGTTGAATAAAGTTATTTTTGTTTTTTTTGTCAACAAAAATATTCTCGTAGCTTCATAAAATTATGGTTGAACCACTGATGTCACATGGACAATTTTGTCAATGTTCTTGGTACCTTTCTGGGCCGTGAACGTGGTAGGACCCTTGCTGTCTATGGAGGGTCAGAAAGCTCTTGGATTTCATCAAAAATATCTTAATTTGTGTTCTGAAGATGAATGAAGGTCTTACGGGTTTGGAACGACATGAGGGTGAGTAATTAATGACAGAATTTTCATTTTTGGGTGAACTATCCCTTTAAGGGAACACTTAAATAACACATTGGCTCTCGATGGATGAAATTTTCAAGCTGAAAATCTTTAGTCATATGACGGTGTAATTTGTTGAGAATAAAATGATGAGGGCTGGATTAAAAAAACAAAACAAAAAACACTGAGAATCAGACTAAAAAAAAATGACAGTCTGATCTAACTTGCATGAGCTTCATCAAAGCAATTCATAATATAAGTCAGTAGTGTGTATGGCCACCATGTGCCTATATGCAAAATGTCTGGGCATGCTCCTGATAAAATGGTGGATCGTGTCTCCTGCCAGACCTGGATCAGGGCATCAGTGAGCTCCTGGAGAGTCTGTGGTGCTACTAGACATCTTCGGATGCTCTGATACGCAACATCCCAGACGTTCTCAATTGGACTGGTCCGGAGAACATGAGGGCCAGTCAATATCATCAATTCCTTCGTCATCCAGAAAATGTGTACACACTGTGGCCATATGAGGCCAGGTATTGTTATGCACCAGGAGGAACCCAGAATGCTTCATGTATCTTCATCAAGTAAAAGCTTCCTTCTGGCCTTTCAGCCATAAAGCCCAGATCTGTGGACTGTTGCAGTGATGACTGTCTTTCTGCAATCATCGGTTCTTCGTCACCTCTCTTGCCAAGGCCCTTCTCTCCCAGTTGTTCAGCCAGGTGAGCAGCTCTAGGAGGGTCCTGGTTGTTCCAAACTTATTCCATTTAAGAAATATGGAGGCCATTGTGCTCTTGGGAACCGTTAATGCAGCAGGTCTTTTGTAGCCTTCCTCAGATCAACACAGTCCTGTCTCTAAGCTTTGCAGACAGTTCCTTTAAACTTTGTTTTTTGATCTGATATGTATTTTTAGCTGTTAGGCCATAGACAGGTGTGTGTCTTTCCAATTAATGTAAAATTAGTTAAATTTGCCAGAGGGACTCCAGTCAAAGGGTAGAAACATCTCAAAGGTGATCCAGGGCTAAATTCCTAATCAGCATTGGAGTTAAGAATTGAAGAACTGCACTATAGTGTATGCCAGCAAAAAGCTGAACATAATCATTAAAACAAAAACATTACACTGGCATGGAATGGAAAACACTTCAGAATGTCACAACCATACATATATATCCCTGCTTTATTAATCTGAGAGAAAAAATCTATTCACAACAGAGGAACCAAGAAAAAGTGTAGAAGAGTTCACTGACCTAACAGTGCATTGAAACTGAGGGTGGAAAAGACACAAGCTAAACGAAACCTATTGCTCAATTTCCTCAAACTGCTCATGTTCCTCTTTCAGGTATAACAGAATGGCAGAAGCTTTGAAAAGAATATTTTCTACGATGCAATGTAGACTTTTTTACGCCTGATATTTAAAAATTGTTGCCATAAAACGTGTGAAACGCCATACCTTTTCAACTGATAAACCATTAGCCATCATAAACAATAATACAGGCTACAATCTGCACTGTACTGTTTTATAAGTGACACAAAAAATATGACTTAGGTGTCAAAATCTGCTGTCTATTTATGAAAAATAAAAACATTTAGAATTCGATTTGTTTAGATGATTACTTAGAAGAGACATTTTCAAGATCTTCAGCCTGCAGTTGATAACACTGTTCCATTACAGTACCTGTATATAATAATCTATGAATACATTATCTGTTTTACCTGTTCACCAGACTTGACCAGGAGGAGCGTCTGACCATCTGTTTTTATACTCTGAAATGGCATGTAACTGTCTTCCTACCACACTTAAAATTAAGTGGGCAAGCCCACAGCCAAATCATTTTAGACAAAAAAGGACTTCTGCTTACGCAATAAACATTTCAAAACATCCTCCACTTCTTATTCTACACAAACAGAACCGTAAACACGATCACATGAAAGCTGATTATGTATTTCTATACACATTCAGCTGTTAATGATGAATGGTGTTCACATGAAATAGAGGTGAACTCCTGCGACAGAGACCTGCACTCTTGCACTCTCGGCCGTGTGTTGTGTAGTCTCTGCTACCACTGTTTCCAATATTCATGAATGAACAAAAATGTTTGCAAAAAAGCTAGTTAAGAGAATAGAGCAAAAAGTGTGAGAAGACTACCACTAGTCACTGTGCTGATATAAGAGCAGTGATAATAATAATAATACTAATAACAACAACAATAATAATACTAATAAATAATTATAATAATAACATTTTCATCCATCCGACTTGTTTTTGCTGTGTTGAAGAGTTCAATAACTAGAACTCACCACCAGAGGTCGCCAAGGCTTGTGATTTTATGTATATTTAAATATTGTCTGTAATATGTTGCATGGTAAAGCCAGACACCTTTGTGTGTGTGTGTGTGTGTGTGTGTGTGTGTGTGTGTGTGTGTGTGTGTGTGTGTTCGTTTGTTTGTTTGTTTGTTTGTTTGTTTGTTTGTGTGTGTGTTTGTGTGTGTGTGTGTGTGTGTGTGTGTCTGTGTCTGTGTGTGTGTCAAAATATTGTCAACGCCTTTAAAAATACTGGTGAAATTTAGAATTTTTACAACCAAATTTCTTTGATGACAATTTTTTCAGTATCTTCGTTAATATATATATACACACACACACGCACACACTAAAAAAATGGTGCTATACAGCACTAAAAGTGGTTCTTTGGCTCGTAATCATAGGGGAACCACTTTTGGTGCTGTATAGCACCAAATCTTGGTGCTTCAGTGGTTATTCAGCGGTTCTTTGGCATGACTGAGGGGCTATATAGATACATAGGGGCTATATATATATACATACACCGCGACAATATACAGAACCTGTTAAGTTCCTATATGGTTTTTCAGTGGTTCTTTGGGGTGATTAAGGTGCTATATAGCACCACTGCCGTACAAAGAACCTGTTAAGCCCCTTTAAAGGTTCTTTACGAGCCAAAGAACCACTGTTGGTGCTGTTTAGCACCATTTTTGTTGAAGAAATACAATGCAATATGGCACCTCTTATGGTTCTACATAGCACCATTTGACAAAGGTGCTGTATAGCACCAAAAGTGGCTCCGCTATGATTACGAGCCAAGAACCACTTTTAGTGCTATATAGCACCATTTTTTTATATATATATATATATATATATATATATATATATACAGTATATATAAACTTTAGCCAATGTTACAACTGAATCCTTGTCAGTGAAATCCTGATCTTTGCTGTCTGTGACTTCATAAGATTAAATCAGGGGAAATTTTCCCACAATGATCTGCACAGGTGATTGTCACACTGCTTAACTAAATATCCCCCCGAGGGCAAGCCATGTCACTGCCAGGAACAGAGGATCCATTCTTCTGCTCTGTCTGTGTGCTGTTTTCAAAGCAAGACAATACAAGAGCTGCGTCTACAACAGCGTTTCTCACTGAGTGCTCAAGAGGAGGCTGGCACCAGGATGACCACAAGTCACCATGTAAAAAAGATCCCTGTTTCTTTTAAATACAATATTCTTCTATTTAAGAACTTTGTAGAAACATTACATTCATATTTACACTTCAAATACATTTGATATAGACATAGGGCTTACATAAGAAATATAAACATAAAGAAATATAAACAGGTTCCTAATGAAATATAATAGATCTGCTGCAATATTATTCCTTAAACTGATAAATGACGAAAGAAGAGAGCTAGAGATGAAGCAAGAGCTTTCCATGTTGTGGTGCACTGCAATTCATGAGATTATTCATGAAATACAGTAACCTGGTGTATGCTTGTTATGCTACTGCCGAACAGCATCTAGAAACTAAAGTATATTTGACATGTTCATCTTCTATAAAAACTACATGGATTGGAGAAGAGAAATAAAATAATAATGGCTACTGTAATATGTTTTTTTACACTGTACTTTTTTTTTGAAGTTCTAAATAATACAAAGATTAGTGTATATATTAGATATGTTTTACAATAAAATACTAGTTTTTCCACTTCAGAATGTTTAGTTTAATGTTAATTGCATTTTACTAGCAATTTTTGAGGAAATATCATTCCATAAATAGTTTCTATTTTATTTTATTTTTGTTTGTGTGTGCGTGTGCATGCGTGTGTGTGTGTGTGTGTGTGTGTACAAATTAGAGATGGACAGTTTTGATAAACGTGCATTGTGCATGCATATTTAGAGTACAATGACTGCAGTTTGTATTAGCTTGAGTGAGTTTGGACATGTTTTATATACAGAATACCAGAATACAAATATTTTTGATAAAATTGAAAATTGAGTGTTTACTCTTATTATTATACATTACTGACACTCTATCCTCCAATTTGATACTGTTAAGTGCTTTGACACAATCTGTATTGTTAAAAGCGCTATAGAAATAAAGGTGACTTGACTTGATACTGTAGTGTTCTATCATTGGATGAAGTCAAAATAATTCACTTGTCTGCACAGAGTTGCAGCTCCCTGTCTGTAAACAAAACTAAACTAAACTAAACTAAAATAAACTACTGTATAGAAGTGGTTCTTACCGCTTGAGAGAATGACCAGGACCGCATGGCACCGCTGCTGTACCTGCTGAAGAGATGACAACAGATTTAGTGTAGGAACAGGCATGGCACAATAAGCTATGTCTGAAGCTAAAGCAATAATACTGAAACAGGGTGTTACGTAAAGTGGAAAAATCACTTGGTGTATGAAATTTGGTGTAAGTTTATTCTCATTATAAACTTAAAATACATAACATTTCAGTCTTATAGTTCAAGCTATTTGATTGTCTCCTCTCTGTTTTTTATTTATTTATTTATTTAGAGATTGATGCATTTTTCGAGCCTTTTCAAAATGTTTACAGCTTTTACATATAGGTTAAATATAATGCAACCCAAAGAAAGCCAACAGCACTGAATGGGTGCATCATTAGCAAGACTGTCAAATGATTAAAAATGATCATTTCCATAGTTTTAGTGGCACCAAATAAGTTTCCAACACTGACACTGGACAGACGGACACAGAGCCCCTGACCAATAGTCCCACATGGAGTTATTTTACAGTCAAGGAAATCTTTTTGTGGCAGACTTGGGACCATCACACAGAACACATTCTTGCATTCTGTCTAAGGTATTTGTAATTGGTAAAAACATGAATGCATCAGAAGGATGTTGTTGTCAATTGTGTTGCGTCTTGCTGTTTTTGCTCTGCATTTTTAGGATAGTCTGACCCTTGCATTCTGTTCCTTTGCATTGCACTTTGTTTAGCATCCACAAATGTTTTCTATTTAGGTGCTACTTTAAATCTGAATTTATATTTGTATCTAATTATTTTGATATTTAACTATATTTATATTTAAATAGTTTGTGTTGTGCACTAAGAGAAAACAATTATAAGAGAAAAGGCTGTGAAAACAATGAAGGGTTTAGTCATCTCTATTTAGAGAAATCACACCACTACAGTCCCACGACATGAGACCAACAGAGTTTACATCAGTCCTGTTTTTATTTCCATATGGAACTATCCCAATACCGATCTTTTTTTTTTCTTCACTGTGCTTTCTTTGTCTTCATCAAGTAAATATTGTTAACACTTTATAATAATGTCCGACTCATTACCATTAATTAATGCCATAGCCATCATGAACTATGAGCAATATTCTTTCTTTCTTTCTTTCTTTCTTTCTTTTATTTCCTTTGTTTTGCTTACAAAAATAGTTGTTCATTGTTTGCTTATGCAAGTTCATAGTGCATCAATTAATGTTAATAGATTTAAAAAAAATAAATCAATAAATTAGTAAACATTAAAATGACTAGTGACAGATTAATATGTGACTAATGATTAGTGTTAACAAGCCTTATTGTCAAGTATTACCACAATACCTGCTTTGGTTTTAAACTGCAGTTACAAACTAAATTTAATGTTTCAAATATATGGAAGAAATTTTTTACGACCTCTACACATAATGTTAAGTGTTCCAGATCATGGGGTTGTCTCTGTTTTTGGTGTTTGCGGAATTTAAACCATGATGTCACCACACTATTGCTTGCTATATATATACATATATATATATATATTTATATACACACACACAAAGGAGCAGCAAGTCCACAGAGCATCTCGCATCCTGGCAGGGAAAATAGATTCCTGATAACTGAGCATAAACTATCTGGGCTAAGATTATTCCTGTGCTTTTGTTTCGGCTGAGAGTGAATGTGCGCTGCTCTATGGATGCTGCTACTGCTGCGAGTGCCTTTAAGTTCTGCACCCACCTATTGATGAATGCGTTGCTAGAGGTCCAGTCAGGATCCTGTGGCAGGACAGAGAACAGTTAATATATGCTTCAGCATGGGCAAGACCACTGTGCTGTGCTCCACTTCAACATTTCATATTTCATTCTGTTTCTTCTTGAACAATGAGTTCATGCAGAAGTGGATGGGCACCCTGCTGGTGATTCTATGTCAAAAGCTACAGTTCACAGACTAATTATTGTATACATCAGATTTAAAAAAAAAAAAGAGTTAAGACAAAAGATATGATCAGACTACAGTGTTCAAGCAAAAATTGTTATATTCCCATGCATCAGTCACAAAACATACCATATAATTAATATTCATGCAAAATATAATATAATATAATGAGTAAATTTACATTCCATGCAAAGCCAGTGCCCATTGCTTATTTGTTACTTTACTCAGCAGAGATCAATGCATTTCTTCAATAAAGTACATTTCATTGAGCAACAAGCAGATTTCAGATTTTGTGAGGGCAAAGCAACACATATGGGAAAATCGAAGAGGTCAGTATGAATGAAACATTAAGTGAAATGATTAGGGTAAGTTGGAATTATAGATATAGGCAGAACACAGAAACAGTTAGAAAGATTGTAAAACCTTTATGTAAAAGGAAAGGAATAGAGAATAAGAGCAAACTACTCCCTAGTTTTGTGAAGTTATTCACAGTGTTTGGATCTCACAGTTCACACTGGGTTTAAAAATACAAAGCTGCCTTAAAAAGGAACAATTATTGGCAATTGTTAATTACTTTCTGAAGTTGTTTTACTTTTTATTTATAGTCAAATGTACCATAAATTGTACCATGCCACACAATTCTTACTGTATGTTTAAGATGAGTACATCTTGGACAAATGTCACCAAACAGCTGTGTTATGTCATAAACATGATTTCATAAACATTTAAGATACCATTTTATCTTGTGTGTCCCTGCATGCAAATCAACTTTCTCTTGGTCCACTTTTCTACAGAGTTTTTAAATATTACCGGTTACTAACTTGCATCTGCATATTTTTAATGAAGACAACCCGATAATTCAGTGAAGACAATACAAAAACATCTGGAACAGCAGCTTTAATGGAAAGAAGCAACTAATGTGGTACAAAATATAAGCGTGGTACAAAAGAGTTAATGTGGAGGAAAAAACAGCTTAGACCAATAGTTAATATGACATAATCCTTTCTGCATAATCCCGAAATGCAAAATACCGATATAAAACCCAGCGTTCAGTGAAAACAACATTACAGCTGATGTCGGAATTTAAACATGAAAAAATTGTGATTTATACACTTCTCAATCTTATTCGTAATATTTGTTTCCATTTATATGACAGTGGGAAAACACCACTGGTCCAGAGCAACATGGTCACCCTACTGTATGAACCTGTTACCATGATTCCTCAAACAAAAATGATTTGACATAAGCAATGGCTAAAAAGCATAGATTTTACAGTGACAAGCTAAGAAAGCTGCCATCATTTATTTACCCTTAATTCAAAACCCTTATTATTTTCCTTATTTTGTGGAACACAAAAGGAGATTTTTGTGAACAACGTCTGAGTTGGGTTTTTTTAATACGCTAAAAATAAAATGTATGGTACAGAAAATTAAAGTTTGGACAATCTGCAAAGCATAAACACCACAGATCTGGAACAACACAGGCTGAGTAAATGATGTCAGAATTCCTGTTTGAGTAAACTATACCTTTGATAAAAAAAATAAGGGGAAAAAAAAATTGTTTTCAAAATGCAATAAGCATTTGGAAAAATATTCCTATCAATATACCAATACCAATGCAAAGCACAGTACCACAAATGTAAAAGATCAAAAATTCATTCCTTTGGTGTAAAACAAAAATAACTTACTCAAAAGACATACTCTTAACACACAAAGAAAACAATAAACTGTAACCATGATGAAACTCATAGAAACCTTGAAAACAAAGTTTGTTGAACCCTCCAATTACATCTATTGAAGGTTTTACATCCAAAGCAAGAAGACAAGAGAAACAACAGGATGCATTTGTTTCTCTAATTAGAAATTAGTTGACTAAACTGTTTGGAAAGACATGGGGTTTAGTAGGAATGGGAAAAATGACTGGAATTTCCCCCCCCCCAACCATAAACTATGTACTACTGTTCCATGAACGCTCTGAATTTCAAGGATTCCACTGTGGAAATAGCTGAGGTAGATATACATTTTCAAGTGGCTTAATATGCAAATTAATACTGTGGTGTACAAGTCATAATTTCTGAAACGACAACTGAGTTAAGCAGAGATAATGTATCTCATTTTTGCCCACATGTGTTTCCAAACATACATTTCTGAGGTTAAATTCTAGTCATTTTAGACACATTCTAGGCAATCTAGTCAAGTGGTAATGTAGACAAATAAGAGGCACAAAGAAATAGACCAAGAAAAGGAGAGTGAAAGCATGAAAAAGTACATGAGAAAAGAGTCACCGCACACAGCTGGACAAAGGGTGAAGGCAAGCTGACATTAGTGAGTCAATAGCTTAAGCCGTGTGATCCAACTGACCAGTAGCGAGGGCTCCGCGGGGGGCCGTTTGGGGGTGGATGTCATGGGGGTCTTTTTGACTAAGTCCTCTTGATAAGGTATGGTGGCACTGTTGTGTAGATCCGCATTGACAAGGAATCGGCTGTTCCGTGAGTAGTCGGTCCCACAAGCGGGTCTTTCGGCTGTGAACTTGTAAGACGAGCCTGGGCCCGGGGCCTCCTCAGCGATAGTTGGTATGCGTTCGTTGCTTAGGTATCTGTACAGAAGATCTTCACCTAGACCACAAGATTAAAAGATTCATGTAATTGCAGCTGTTTTCAAATCCCTAGAACAAATTTCTCAGCAGTCCCAGCAATCATACGGTATGTAAAAATGGGCTGTTTTCTAGGCAGATGAACTTATGTATAAGCATTACCAAAGTAATTCTAGTTATATATACACTACCATTTCAAAATTTGGGGTCTGTTAGATTTTTAACATTTTTGAAAGTCACACTCACCAAAGCTGTATTTATTTAATCAAAAATACAGTAAAATAGTACTACTGTGAATTATTATTACAGTTGAAAATATCTGTTTTTTTTATTTGAATATAATTTCAAATGTAATATATTGTATAGTGATTCAAAGCTGAATTACTCCAGTCTTCAGTGTTTTTTCAGAAATCATTCTAATATGATGATTTGCTGCCCAAGAAACAGTTATTATTATCATCAGTGTTGAAAACAGCTTTTGCTGCTTCATATTTCTGTGGTAAACATTACCATTTTTTCAGCATTCTTTGATTAACTGAAAATTAATCAATTAAATTCAAAATAGATTTTTTTGTAACAATATAAAAGTTTTTACTGTCAGAGCTTACAGGGCTTGAAAACAGGAAAAAATAAAAATAAAAAAAGGAAATCGGTTCACTCTGAGCATAATCGATATTTTAACGTTTTTGTTCCTGCATTCCTCTTTATTATTACCGTTCCGAAACCGGTTTGAGTAGAAAAAATACCGGTTAATAACATTATTTTTTAAAACTTTTTCTTTGCCAATAATAATAATAATAATAATAATAGTAATAATATTTTATTAAAAAGAACAAAAGAAAAAAATCTGTTAACGTTTTATAAGACGTAAAACGTTAAAAATAAGACGTGAAAGTAATTTTTCAAGATATATAAAAATGTTTGCTGCATTGTTAAAAAAAAAAATGCTACTCGTATAAAATTGCATTTTGAGAGGAAAAAACATAACAGTGTAACTTTTTAACTGTATTTTGTTTTGATAATGAACGGGCTGCAATGTCGCAAAAATATGTTGTGTGTGCGCGATATGGTCATACCAGCACTTATATAATGGTGGCTATAGCCTACAGATATAAGCAAGACATAATTCAAAACAGTCAATCTTTTGCTAAATAAATAAAACTCTAAAATAAATAAAACTGTAAAGCTTTTGCAAAATAAAGAAAACTACTTTCTGCTGTCTCATTTTCCTTTCCGTGAACTTTGGATCGAGTCACAATGCACCAAATCTCAGCACATTTTTTTCTTTCGTTTTGTTAATCTGTCAGTGATATAAGTGAAATATATTTTATGTATAGGCCTATATATTCCTTTTTTATGTAAGCCTATAGTTTTATTCTTTTTTCTCAGTTCACAGAAGGGCTGTAGGTGCATGTGATCTGTTTAATCCATCTTACACTATCCTCGGATAAACTCTTCCTCTAATGCACTGCCATTGTGACTTACTTACGATGAATTCAATTTGCAGCTGAGCGAAGGCATTTCACTCGCTGGATGCGTCAGCGTCACATTTGCATAGGCTGTACAACTTGAATTTGTGATTGGTTGATGGCAAATTTCAAATATTACATGGAACGATAAAATAACGTTATTAACCGGTTAATGGCCATTTCAAATTTTGTTTGGAACAATAAAATTTGATTTAGTTTCTGTTTCTGTTCCTGTCAAAATTTTGTTTGTTTCCATGCTACATTACTTTCACAGTTACATCATGTCCTTTTTGGTATCCTTATATATGTCATGTGAAAGTTACCAGCTACTAAAAAAAGCTACAAGCTAAAAAGACTGGATTATAACTTAGGATTTTGGTTGGAACACATTTATGTTTGAGTGTTACATACACTGGATTGTAAGAGCATTACTGTGCACCTTTTTCTGGATTTTACAAACTGAAGTCTATATTACTTTTTGGAGGATACTGTGTTCTGTTATGTGCTTTTTTTATTCTCTCCATGTGTGTCTCTGAGGCCTCTGAAATGGTTAAACTGGATCGGTGTGAGGGTGTGATGTACCTTTCCGTCCCTGTATCCAGGGCTTTGCATACAGGTCTGCCACGCTCAAACATGTATCCGAAGGCATTGACAGAGGTCGTGGTTTACCTGTGTGCACCATTCATGTGAAACAGTCAAACAAAACAAAAAAAAGGTTCAATTTAAGCTACACTGCAATGATGAAGAAAAAAAATGGACGAATGTGAATCTGAAACTTTTAAATCTGAAATTTTTCTGAAATAATGACCTTGTGATGAGGATCTTCCTCTTGGACGCATCTGTACGTTGACCTCAAGTGGTTGAACAGACAGTTTGTCATAGTCTGCAATGGTGAAGCGCCGGTGGCTCTCCAGGTCCAGGAAGGAGTTTGGGGACTCCGAGCCTTTAGGTCTGACATTAAGGCTGGTGTATGAGCTGTTCCGTGCTTCCCTGTAACAGAGGACAAAGGCTTGTTTAATGATTAAAAAACACAGAATCATGTTTAAAGGAATAGTTCACCCAAAGATGAAAATCTTTTAACTTTAAGCCATCGCTTCTGGCCAAAATCCATTCAGAGTCCGTAATCCATAACGCTTCCTCCAGTGAAAAAGTCCATCCTCTGTTGTCCTCTCCCATCAAAATCCACCAACATATTTGTTTAGATGCTAGATATGTGCATATTTCTATCGCTAATATTAGTCTGTTTCTTTCTTATTCCGAGATCGCCGCAGCCACCCGGATCCAGTCCGTATCCAGATCAGACGGTGGATCAGCACCTAGAGATGACCTCTACAGCCCTGAACGCCAGCGGAGACCAGGACACCTAGATGAGCCCCAGAGACTGATCCCCAGTGAAGACCTAGTCACCTAGACGGCCATCGGGACAAGACCTCGGGAAGCAGATGAGTCCTCTGCACAATCTGCTGGTTCCAGAGGAGAACTGGCCCCCTGACTGAGCCTGGTTTCTCCCAAGGTTTTTTTCTCCATTCTGTCACCGATGGAGTTTTGGTTCCTTGCCGCTGTCACCTCTGGCTTGCTTAGTTGGGGACACTTAATTTCCAGCGATATCGTCGACTTGATTTCACAGATACTATTTAAACTGAACTGAGCTGGACGATGACATCACTGAATTCAATAATGAAATGCCTTTAACTGAAAATTGAGTGTTTAATCTTGTCATTTTACATTATTGACACACTATTTTCCTATTTTGATATTGGAAAGTTGCTTTGACACAATCTGTATTGTTAAAAGCGCTATATAAATAAAGGTGATTATATTTCACTCGTGATTCAGAAGAGTTCACTTTTACACTGGAAAAAGCAATACTATGGATAGCGGACTGTCATGGTTCAGTTTAGTTCGTTTCATTATCATGGACTTTTCGTTTGTTTTCATTAGTTTCCTGTTGTCCTTTTTTTCTAATTTCCCTCCACGTATTAGTTGTCATTAGTTCCCTCAACTACCCAGTATTTAAGCTGCTCTAGTTCACTCTTCAGTTTTCGGTTGTTGTTTGTGTTTGAGTACACACTGTTACACTTGTTTGTTTCTTGTTTAATAAAAAAGGTTTGCATTGTTATCATCTTCTTCATCTTCAGACTTTCTGTGACAAGGACTCGTTTGAACCTAAAAAACAACTTAATGATGGATCTCTTGCTTAGACACAGCTTCACAAACTGTTAACTGATGGACTGAAGTGGTGTGGATTATTGTGATGTTTTTAATCATTCATTTTTTATGTAAACTATTCTTTTAGCTTTGGAGTTGTTCAGAAATGCAATGGAAAAGTGAGAATCCTACAATCAGTACTACATTGGTACCATCTGATAGTTTGATAGTAACACCATTGTACTACATGCCATGAACGGAATATTTACCATGATCAAAATACCGTAATATTTACAAGGTATTTCACTTCTACATGTTACAAGAGAACATTCACAGAGGTGTTCTTAGTGACAGCAGCATCCAGTCTCACCGTGGTGTGTAAGGCACTGATGGAGGTGGAGGGATGTACAGGTCCAGTATGGCTGGCTTGTCCTTTCTACTGCAGAGTTTGGCAGAATTGTCTGACTGACTCTTACTAGGAGACGTGGAGCTCTGTAGATCACAAGGAAAACCATTTGTACTTCATTCCCCTTTTCAAAACATCTCTCCACAAATAAAAAGCCAAATATATACTAAATAGAGTGATAAAATGAAAATTGATGCATTAACGCAACAATATATATAACACACAATGATAAAACAAACAATAGATCTATTGTTAAAACAATTTTAGACATTGGTGTGACTCCAAAATGTTGAAATACTTTTTGGGGTCACTGAATATACCTGAAAATGACATACTCATTTTTAAGCATTCATAGCAGCATATAATTTAAGATTTATAAACCGATACCAACGCACTTTGTTCAAACAATATTGTGATGTTGTGTGATTTTGTATAAACTTTAGCAAAAAAAAAAAGAAAAAAAGTTATTTACTTGACTATAAAATTCCCATCCATTTGGATTACAATTTTAGCATAAACAAATAAACTTCATGTCATGCATATTTGTCAATAATACATAGATGAAACAGGTAAGATTTTTACACTCAGGCACAATGTAGTTTAATATTTACTATTTGCATCTACTTTAAATTTTTAAATTTTAATTTTATTTAAATTTTATTTAAATACTCATACTTTCAAAATGCATATATTCAATTTGCTTAGAATCAGCACTAACATTTATAGTTAGAACAATAAAAATGTATTCAGTATAAAAGTATTAACATGGTTAAAATATGGATAGCTGTGAAACAAGCACGATTCAGTTAGTTAAAATTTATGAGACTGAAACAATGGCATATTACATTGGACTTACATATTACATTGTGTGGACAAAATACCTGATTCAATATCTATTTCAAAATTTCATGTTAACTGTAAAAAATTTTTTTTCAAGATGTGTCCACATGTTTGGCCATACAGTGTTAAAATAAGGTTATATAAAATTATTAATAGAAATATTTAATACATGTTGTCTTTGATTAACAATTTTACAGTCTGAAAAACAAAAAAACAAAAAAAACAATTCAGTTCACTTCTACAATCATCTAAGAGTTGATGACTGTTAGAACTGACACACCTGAGGCACGGGCGGTTTCCAGCGCATGTTTTTGAGAGGTGCTGGGGTAAATCCTGAGGTTCCTGCGGGCCTTTTCTTTAAAAGAAGCACCACACTTTTAGGGTCCTCTCTCAGCTTGGCCACCAGGTTCTTCAGCTGCCAACCCACCTGGAGCAAACAAGCACAAGCCCTTAAATACTGCCCAAAAGCATTCTGTTTATACAGACTCTTCAGATTATGCTCCCGAAGGGAATGAGGTTCCAAACTAAATCTAAGGCAGCACTACACAAATCCTTTTCAAATATGACAAATCCAGAATGTATGTGAAGAAATTCATCCAAAATAGCAGATGGAGTGGTGCACAACTGCAAAACACATATTTCATTCAATACCCAAATTTACAGATGAAAAAAAAGGGTTTAGTGTAATTGAAAGTGTACAACTAATGTACCACAGTTTAATACAAAGAAATTGTGTGCAGAAATACATACCACTGTCTGCTGATTGACTTGGATGACTTCATCTCCAGCATGGATCTTGTGTGTCATATCTGCTGGGGACTACAGGGGAAATTCGATGAGTATTTGTTTTCTTGAAATATTGATGTGTCTGTCAAAACCATTTAAACAATTTGTACCAAAATCCCAGCCTCCTTCACTAAATTTTTTTTAAAAAAAGAAGGCTTAAAAATTTGGTACAATTGACCTTTTAACTAATAAATCAAATCTACATTTATAATGGTGGGAAGATTTAAGTACATGCTGTGGATTCATAAACAGGCATCACCACAAGCAGAAATAGAAATAGCTACAATATCTCTACATAAATAAAATGCAAATAAACCAAAACAAGAAATAGCATGTCTTCTAAAGAACTATGTACATGATACGATATACGAATGTATTTAATTTTATGTTTCTGACCTTCCTTGCACCAAAGTCATATACAGTACAATATAGAACAGTGGTGCATTCAAACTCATCAGAAATATGAAAAAATGTAAGTTGTCAAATTTGGTTAACAAAACTGAAATGATGTTTCTGCACCGCTCCATTTTCGCAGGCCTGCTATTCAAGGGCTGCACACAAAAACAAACGAACAGGGCAACCCGTGCAGTCCAATTCACAAAAAAAAGTCACACTTGTGTGGTTCTCAGTCCAAACTGACTGCCATAGGAAAGAAAGGGATATAGGTAAAAATATGAAAATACAATTTTTTTTTTCATGTACCATCTACAATTCAGTCATGATGCAGAAAAAAGCATAGCAGTGAAGGTTTGAAACTCTAAAATATCAAGATTGTCAAGTAGATACGCACACTGGTGTGACTGTTTTGACAATTTGTGAAATAAGTTTGTGCGATTTTTGGCAGATGAGATCTGCTACGCTGCTGCTGCTGTAGAGCAAATACAATAATTAGTTCAGCTTAGCCAAAAATAATGAAGGATGGCTGCTTTAAGAAATGTAGAACCCCCCTATAGCAGATCTCTACAGGTGGCACTGGGGAGGAGGAGGGGTAACATAAGCTTTCATAATCATGCAACATACCGAACACAGGCTAGGATACGCTATATATGCTTATGTGGATCAGGCGTATGAATGAACCAATTAGCGATTAGTTAGAGTTTCATGCCTGAACTAAGCATTTATAAATAGCGCTATACAGGCATCCATTTTTACATTTTATACATATATATATATATATATAAACATTATTAAAATGAAATTATTATCCCATTATGGTCTCCAGTCAGTTTTGACCACGAACATCACAAGTGTGATTACCAAAGCCACAGCGTTAATGAATTGTACAAAAAGACTCGTGAATTGAGTTACCAGTGTGAATCAGTCTGACACATCTTTCTGATGAATCTTTCTCTACATGAACTGACAGAGATCAGGCTACTGAATCAGCAGAACTCATTTAACTGCAAGTTTCATGTCCCTGCATCATTATTTCAATATTGTCATGACGCTTCTACCCTGCCATTAAAAAAGCACAAAGAACTCTCTTTATCCATATACTGCACCTCATTGTCATGCCTTTGGTGTATCTTGAGATTAGCTTGGAAGCATCATTTGGATTTTCATTGGTGGAAAAAACACATACTGACCAAATTTGGTCTAAAGCATAAGTTATTGATATTAAATTCTTATTCAATGAACTGTCACATAAAAGTTGTACTGTTGGACTGAATATGAGAATGGCTATCATAAATTGCAGACTTGTGCTGATGGCTGAAACACAGCCTAAAATTCAGTACAACAGCAGTGCACGTGATATTGCTTAAATACAAGCTCGAGATATTTTTGTTTTATTGTTGAAAAATAAACAATAAAATTACAAGAAAGAGTGATGAACAATCTGTAATTAATGATCAGCTGGTTTGGGGCGGATGAATCATCTCTTGACCCATGGGAATGTAGTTCCAGAGAAGTGTTATGTGATTTTGACATCAAAAACTGACTAAAGCAAATTAATTAACCTGTTCAAAGGTTACAGGTTGGGACCCCTGGGACCACAAAATGTGACAAACACCAAATCTGACGATTGGCAATGATTAAGCAATATCACAAGCAAGAGAACTGTTGTTCAAATTAACAGAAGCGTCATCTTTACATGCTATTTCATATGTTTTCGACCTTTACATTTTGTAAAGCTCCATGCATTACTTAGGAATGCAAACCTGACATCTTTAGCCCTTACAAACACTGTTCAGTCTGTAAACCGAGAGAAGTCCCATCTACTTTCCGTTATTTTGTTCATTTAGAATGAACATGGCGTGCACACAGAGGCTAAATTTAACTCATCCATTGGCATCAAAAAGCAAAATGTGATGAATCAAAGGCTTTCGTCATTGGAGCCCTTACTCACATGTTCAGTGGTGCCAGTAATGACATGAAGCCCGTCGTAGGTGGATTTTATGTACATGCCCTGAGTAACAGGAAGACAGAGAGAAAAGTCATGAAAACAACAGAAAAAGAGAGCAGACTCTATACAGTTGGTAAAGAGGAACCTACAGCCATATAAAGGAAATATATGTTGATTCATATTCTGTGTGCTGATTTCGTCTTGTGACAGAATCTGGTTTAACGTAGCATGTCTTGTAATCACTGGGGCTGAGGTCAACCAGGAATACCATCTTGGTTAATACTGGTAGACCATTTTGGACCAGCAAAAAAAATCTGCTATCAAGTTCCAAAAACCAGCTTAATCACCTTACGGAAGTTATTTCCCCCCTCCCAATTTAAATTTTGTCATCATTTACTCATCCTCAAGTCATTCCACACGCTTATAACTTTCTTCATTCCATGAAACACAAACATGTTTATTTTTTTGTTCGTGCTATTACAATCAATGCAGACTGGAACGTACATGGGAATACTAATTTTATTGATCTATCAAGCATTTAAAACATGAAATTGACCCTTTTGTGTTCCATGGAAGAATATAACATGGGGTTTAAATGTGTTATGAGATTTTTTTCCTCCAGTGAAGATATCCAATATGAACATAAATAATAATTCTCACCAATCCCTCTCCTGGTTTGATGTTGGCCAGCTGAACTTCCTCCAGACATGCTGACTGGCTCATGAGAGGATCAGAGGTGGTTCTCACAGTCTGGTCACAAATACTGTTCAATACCTTTGACTGCAATTTAGAAGAACAGAGGGTTTAGAAAAATAGTGTTGGATGGATGAACGGCATCTCCAAAATGGCTAACTTTATCTGGATAGTCTACTTCAGACATGTCAACTAGAGTATTAGTAGACTGTCTACTTAATATCCGCTAACACTTTATTTTGATGGTTCCCCAACAGACAATAATTGGTCAAACTTGGTTATGCGATACAAATACATACATATCTGAGGGTTTATTTCCACATTTAACCCATGGTATAGTATCAGGTGAAGGGAGAAGAATATAGCAACCAAGTGCCAAGGGGAAGGAGTTGAGATAATAGCTATTATGTAATTTTTCAGTTATGAACAGTTTTTAAAAACTATGGGAACTCCCTTCCTCCTCCAAAACCCACCCTTTTTTTCACTTTACGCTACCAAACCACCCAATTACAGCTCGTCATTATTAAAAAAGGTAGACTGGAGTATATTTCTGCTCATGCAAGCATCCCACCAACTGAAAAGCAGTACTATGGATAAATATAAATAAAAACACATGATCAAAGTTGGTGTTCCAGAGTGTAGTGGACTAACACGTTGATTATACCAATAATGTGAGCACTTATTTTAATCTGATCTAATGCAATCTTTAATTTAGGCCTGGAAAAACAGATCCATTAGGTCTACTTAAAAAAATTCCACAATAATCCACAGAAGCCAAGCCCATAAATGAAGTCCAACAAACCATGGGGCTTGCATAAACATACTGAATGCTATCTGAGCTTTGATTTAATTTTCCACTCAATGCACAAGAACTGGAGTGTAAACAAAATGAACAGTAACATTCTGGATGAAATGAACAGCAAGTGCCCATGACTTATTTTTAATTATGAATGTGTCACTGCTAGAACTGTTTCAACATTAAACCTAGGTTGTAATCTGAAAAGTTGAATGAAGTTCAGCCAAGGTGGCCCAAATGAGTAGCACTTTTTCCTCTCTACATAGTGTACAACGTAACTTAATATACAAATCATCTACATTTGTCTTGTATTGCAGACAGCCCATTTATTCAATAAACTTCTCATGAATAGGCTGCCTTTATTTCTGTCGTGGTTGCTTGACAGTGAAGAAGATAAATAATAGAACCCAACCCATTCCCGCTTTGGGTTTGTGATTTTGTCAACCCATTATGCCTACACTTAGCGTGTACTTGCATGTAATTTCCAAACTTCCTTCACCCTGCCTAATGCCCAATACTTTGCATGTTTGACGGCATATGCTCACTTATCTGCGCTGCGCGTAAGAGTTTTTATTTCCAGTGCTAGGCAGATTAATAATATTCTATAACTGAAAATTCTAGTCAGTAATGTAATCCATTGATTACACATTATATGTAATGCATTCTGAATGCTTTCTAATTACTTTGAGATTGTTTTTGGCTTAAATTGTTTACAACATACACTATATTGCCAAAAGTACTGGGTCGCCCCCTTCTAATGAACAGGTTTGACTACTTTAGTAATTTCCATGAGTACAAATCTTAATGTT
>JAFVLL020044378.1:19356-61519 GCA_021397915.2 Tor tambroides | reverse complement strand
TTGTGAAATGAATAAATGCATAATAATCGTCATAACCGTGAAACCGTGGTTATTCCTCAGACAATAATCGTACCAACAAAATCTATAATCGTTGCTTCCCTACCTTCGATACTGTGACTGGACTCTGTCCTTCTCTGGAGTCACCCAGGGTGAGAGAGAAGTCCCTGATTTGGTACAACAGCTTTGGAGTTTAGCCCAAGGGGGTCCGCTTAGTGTAACTTTTTGTCACACAGGGAAAAGACTCTGACTCTAATCATGTTCTGTGCTTATGCACCAAACCCCATTTCAGAGTATTTGGCCTTCTTAGGGGCCGTTTACATGATAAACAGGAGTGTCTGTCAAGATGGCCCGACCACATTCAGTGCCTTCAGTATGGTGCCATTGTGACAGGCAACAGTAACCTTCCAGGTACAGCTTGAAGCAGCTTCTTCCGCAGTGGAGGTTTTGGACATGCCCCGAGTTCATGCCTCCAGTCTTCCTCGAAATGAAGCAATAGCTCCTTCAGAGGTGGGAGTTAAATATTTACCGGACAAGGTCCTCTGCCAATCGTTCCCTGTTCACTTGCAAAATGTGTTTCCCACGTCTGTCAGTCAACCTCCCCCATCTTATTCAATGCACTACCAGGTGGTGATCAGTTGACGGCACCATCCAGAGTGCCACCCAGGGTCTCTAAGACTACGTTTACACGACAACAATGTAGTCAAAAATGGAAAAGTTTTTCCCTTGCGTTTTTAAAAAGTTTTTAAAAAGTATACACGACAGCGTTTTCGCGTTTACACATATCCGCGAAAACTGCCAAAATGCTGTATTACGTATGCCAGGCCAGTAGTTGGTGCTACCTTGTTAGTAAACATTACCTGTAGGGAAGTGGCGATTAGCTTTTTGTGGGCAGGAGTTCCGTCCCTAAAATCACCACACCGACTGTTGCTCTACTCCTCATTCATAGCGATAGCAGCTTGCGCACAGATGTAAACAAACAAGCAATATGGCGAAAACAGCAAGTAATTTTGTCTGGACATACACGCGTACTATACACGCACCACCCGATTTTTGTAACCATGCATACTTTGTACGTGCAGGTCGCACATGCACATTGAATTATTTTTGCACTAATCAGTTGTTCCAAAAGGTGGCAACACTGTCCCATTGTTTCACAGTAGAAAATGAAACTAAAGAAGGGTGTTCCTGCACAATCGGAGGCTGTAGTTTCAGGACCACATTTCTAGGACCCTATAGTTGTTTTTATTATTGTTTTGTTGTGTTAATTTATTTTTTGTATGTATGTATGTATCTATTAGCTGCTCATACTATTTTATAGCACTTGCTATTCAATTCTGTATAATATTTCTTAAGAAAATATGTAGTTGTTTAATTGTATATACTTAATTATTGTCCGAGCCAACTCCTAACCCTAAACATACCTGCTGGTAACCCTCTTGAATATGTAACCTAATTTATTTCAATATATTCTATATATATTCTGGTTTTGAATTTAGATTTCTTGGAAAGAAAGACTTGTGACTTCAATTCATTAGCCGCAGTGCAGCACTTCACGTCTGATGTGTGACACATAAAGTGCAGTAAATGATAAAACAGTTTATTAGAGTTTATTAGTACGCAAATAAATGTAAAATAATTGGAATACAAATACCAGTTTACAACATCCGGCAGTACAATGAACAGCTAACTAGGCTAAATGGAGACTGCTGACACCCCCCTGAAGTTCACTCCGCTCTTACATTAAATATAATAAGATGGAAAGATAAAAAATTAATAGTTTCCATGGATCTAGTCTTTGCATCTGTTTGTTTGATGTTTGAATCAGGTCTCCTTTGTTGGAATACAACTGGCTAGATGGTGCGGTCACTAAAAACAGGGTCCTAGAACTGCGGTCCTTAAACTGCAGTCCTGAAACTGCAACCTCCGTTTGTGCAGGAACATACTATTGAACTAAAGAAACGGAACAACAACAACAAAACAGCTGAGACTACAACAACAATAGATGTTCACAATGACAAGCACTTATGAGCGAGAGGGTATGAGATAGCCAAGCTTTGGTTTAAAAGACTTCAAAAATATTTGTTATCAGCCATAACTTATGCGGGGGAAATAGAGCAGACACTGGATATGGATGAAGCTTTCTAGAGCGCATGTGTTGACCACCCAAGTTTGCGCACAACATCAAATGGAGGATACTTTGAAAGGCTACATGTTCGACACTAGCGTATGCATACAAAAACAAAATATGCTTTGGGCTTCTGTAATGGTTTGAACCCTACTGTGAAGCAGTGGAGATGAGGGTCAGCACCTCTAAATCTGAGAAGCAGACCACCCAGATGAAGCAGGAGCTGAGCCCAAATGTAAAGCTCACAATGTACCAGGTGATTTGTGTTCCGACCCTCACATATGGTCATGAACCAATGACCAATAGAACGAGATAGTGGGTAGAAGTGACAGAAATTAGTTTTCTCCATTGGGTGTCTGGGCTAACCTTGAGAGACAGAGTGAAAAGCTCTGACATCTGAAGAGACTTGGAGTAGAGACACATATGCCACATTTTTATGAGACATCCACACAAATAGCCAAATCCAATAATTACACATATGATTGTTTTGCTTAAAAAAGTAACTGAATGTGTTAACAATCTATTTCAACAGTTTATATAAACCGTCTCAGGTTACGCATGTAACCATGGTTCCCCGAAGGGAACGAGACGCTGCATCCGAAACGCTTTGGGAATGCCTTCAGCGTGTCCACACTCTGAATCACATGTGTAATCAGTCCAATGGAAGGGCGAGACATCACGGGCGGGGTGATGTAGCGACCAGGAAGCTTAAAAGCACGTGCGGTGGAACCGGCGTCAGCTTCTAGGAGTGAAGCAAGCACTGGCAGGGATGCCGGAAGTGTGGCTTCGAGACGCAGCGTCTCATTCCCTTCGGGGAACCATGGTTACATGCGTAACCAGAGACGTTCCCCTTCAGGAACTCGAGCTGCATCCAAAACACTATGGGAACGAGATGCCCACGCCGCCAGACTGATAAGTCCCTGCCTAGTGAGTACTAGGACGAGAGAACAGAAGAGCCGGGAGTAGCTCACATGTTGAGGCCGTAGAACCTCACGAAAGTTAGGGTCGTGGACCATCCTGTAGTGTTGCAGATGTCCTGCATAGACACACCTGCCAGGAAGGCCTTGGAGGCCGCCACACTTCGAGTTGAGTGAGCTCTGACTCCCATCGGCAAGGGGAGCTGAGAGGACTCATAGGCAGTGTTGACTGCATCCACAATCCACCTACTGAGGGTCTGCTTCGTAGCAGGAAGACCCCTCTTAGGGGGACTATAACACACAAGCAGTTGGTCCGCCTTTCTCCACAGGGCAACGCTGTGGTCATACGCGCCCAGTGCTCGCACTGGACACATACAATTAAGCTTCTGCCGGTCTGGCTCCCTGAAGGGAGGAGGACAGAAGGCCTGCAGTACGATGGGCTGTGGTGTAACAGAGGGAACTTTCGGCACATACCCCGCTCGAGGGTAGAGAAACGCTTTGGCCATGCCGGGCACAAAGTCGAGATAGGCAGGGGCCACTGAGAGGGCCTGAAGATCACCAACTCTCTTCAGAGAGGAAATAGCCAAAAGGAAGGCAGTCTTGATGGTGAGGAGTCAGTCAGAGATCTCCTCGATGGGCTCAAAGGGAGCCTTGCAAAGAGCCTCTAGCACCACAGCCAAGTCCCACGTGGGGACATGGGACCGTACTGGGGGTCTCAGCCTCAGCGCACCGCGGTGGAAACATGTAACGAGGGGGTGTCTACCCACTGACTGACCACCGAGAGGAGCATGGTAGGCCGCAATGGCCGCCACGTAAACTTTAATGGTGGAGTGGGCTAACCCTGCAGAGAAACGGGCCTGCAGGAACTCCAGAACTGTACCAATCGGGCAGTTAACTGGGTCAAGCTAGTGGTCTCCACACCATGAAGTGAAGAGTCTCCACTTCAGGGCGTACAGTTTCCTCGTAGAGGGAGCTCTGGATTGGAGGATGGTCTCAACAACCTCGGTTGAGAGACCGGAAGCTATGAGCTGTGCCCCCTCAGAGGCCACACCCACAGCTTCCACAGCTCCGGGCGAGGGTGGACGATAGTGCCCCCCGCCTGTGAGAGGAGATCCCTCCTGACGGGAATCTCCCATGGAGAGCCGTCGAGGAGAGAAATCAGGTCCGAGAACCATACTCGGCCCGGCCAGAACGGCGCTACCAGTAGTAGACTGACCTCGTCCCGGCGCACTCTCGCCAGAACTCCCGGGAGCAGAGCGATCGGGGGAAAAGCGTACAGACGAAGCCTCGGCCAAGTCTGCACCATAGCATCCAGTCCTAGAGGAGCTGAAGGAGTCAGAGAGAACCAGAGGGGACATTGCGATGTCTCCTGAGTCGCAAAGAGGTCCACCTGTGCCTGACCAAAAACTCTCCATATCTGCTTCACCACCTCGGGATGAAGCATCCATTCCCCGGGCCTCGGCCCCTGTCTCGACAGAACGTCTGCTCCCACATTGAGATGCCCAGGAATGTGCACTGCTCTCAGCGAGAGGAGTTTGCCCTGGGATCACACAAGGATCTGGTGAGCCAGCTTGTACAAGAGGCGCGAATGCAGACCTCCCTGGTGGTTGATGTAAGAGACCACCGATGTGCTGTTGGTGCACACCAACACATGGTGATCTCTTAGGTCTAGGAGGAAGTGTTTCAGTGCCCGAAACACGGCCAACATCTCCAGCCAATTGATGTCCAGCTCCACAGACCATGGGCAGGGTGGCCATTCATGACCGCTCCCCAACCGGTGAGGGACGCGTCCAAAGCTAGCATTACACGGCAACAAGGAGCTCCCAGCACCAGGCCCTGAGACAAGAACCAAGGTTTCCTCCACATGTCTAAGGCACGTATGCATCGCCTCGTGACCTTGAAAGTGCGGAGTGGGTTTCCCCTCGGGGAGAACCCCTTGGTCTTGAGCCACCACTGTAGGGGTCTCATGTACAGCAGGCCAAAAGGTATCACGTTGGACGCAGCTGCCATCAGACCCAGCAGTCTCTGAAACTGCTTGACAGTGAGTGACTGGCCTTCTCTCACTCTCTTGACTGCTGTGAGGATCGACTCGATACGAGCAGGGGACAGACGTGCCTGCATCGCGGTCAAATCCCACACCACACCTAGATAAGTGGTTCTCTGTAATGGAGAAAGCACACTTTTCTTGGCGTTTAGTCTTAACCCCAGTTCTTTCATGTGGGCGAGAACGACATCTCGATGTCCAGCCGCTGTCTGCTCTGATCGAGCCAGAATCAACCAATCGTCGATGTAATTCAGTATGCGGATGCCCTGAAGCCGCAGCAGGGCCAGCGCAGCATCCACACACTTCGTGAAAGTACGGGGTGAGAGGTGTAAGACCGCGGGGAAGAAACACATATTATTGTTGCTCTTTCCCAGCATGTCCTGGAACTTCCTGTAGGTAAGACAGATGCAGCAGCAAATTTTGTGATCCATCTATTTTCAGTCCTGCTTTGACTATGATCAGACAACACTCAGTTAGTGTGAGCATCTAACTCAGCCTAAGACTGATACTCACCATTTAGATCGTGCAGAGACGCAGCCTCCATCTTCTTGGAACTGGTGGTACCGCCAGAACTGACTCTCTTCTGTGGAGAGGGTCCCTCACATGCTCCCCTTCACAGCACTGGCACCTTGTCCCACGCCAGAGGCTGTCAGTCACCAGAATAGTGAAGACCCCCGACTGTGGAAGACGCCTCAAATTCAACACATGAGCCTTTCTACCATGCAAGACCAAACGACGCACATCTGTGCAGTGGCTCTGCAGTTTTTGGTCACGGGAGGGAACGCTCCCCAGACTGTCTGGGGTGTGCACTTTAGCAGTTTGATTGTGCCCAAAGCGCCACTGTAGGGATGAAACCACTGGCTGACCAGAGAACCTGGAAGAGGCAGCCCTCCAGCTCCACTACGCCTCCATGAAGAAACTGATGATGTCGCTAGACTGTCACCTTCATCAGGAGAAGGTTGGCATCAATCTCCTGAGGCACTGAGAGACGGCATCATGTGAGTGCAGCACCTGCCCATCTCAGAGCGCCTCAAAGCCCTGGGCCATGCGGGTTGCACTCCTTCACTGAGGACTTTTTGCCCAATCGACGCTTTCCAGGCCTGTCTAGCTTCAGAGTCCCCAGCTGACAACCGCCGATCTCGGCCTCTCTGTGGGGGTGCATGAGAGGCAGACGCTCTGTTTTTGTGTGTCCCTATATGAGGAGCTGGTATGCGGAGGAGGCTGCTCCCACCCAGCAGCCTCCAGAGTCCAAGAGTGGCGAGGGAGGAACCGCTGGAACGCCGCCGCTCGTTTACGGGCCTCCTGGTACCTGTCGACGACTGCATTAACGGCGTCGCCAAACAGGCCAGAAGGTGCAAGCGGGGCGTCCATGAGGCAGACCCAATCTTTGTCTCTCATGTCAGAGAGGGTCAGCCACAAATGCCTCTCCACTGCCACCATAGCTGCCATGGAGCGCCCAATGGCACGGGCGGTCTCCTTAGTGGCGCGGAGAGACAAATCAGCGGTCCACCGAAGCTCAGAGATGACATCTAAATTTATGTTCTCACCCTCATACAACTCTTTCAACAGGTCGGCTTGGTACGCCTAACACAGCCATTGTGTGCAGCCTGACCTGCTGCCGCATCCCCTTTGCCCACCAATACAGATGTAGTACGCAGCGGTTTGGTGGGCAATGCCGGAGCCTTCAGAGACGATGCTACTCTGGGGGACAGATAGCTAGCGAGCGTCTGTTCAACCTGAGGCATTGCTCTGTAACCGCGCTCATTCAGCTTCACCACATTACCGCAGTAATCAGAAGCAGGGATGAAGAGGCAGGCCGAGAATGGCTTAGCCCACGATCTCGACACCTCAATGTGGAGATCGGGGAAAAACGAGAGGCTCCAGCATGGAGGTGGTGGCCTTGCTTGCAGAAAGCGTTCATCCAACTTGCTTTTCTGCGGCTCGGTTTGTTTCTCGGCGGGCCAATCGATGTTTAACTTTGGCGACCGCACGAGTAACCACCTCCAAAAGCTCCTCATATTGGGGCGATTGAGGGGGCAAATCCTCGTCGACGTTCACCACATCAACCTCCTCGGAGGAAGAGAGGCGAAGCGTCGAGCCCTCACCCTGGGGAGAAGAAACCGCTGAGCGGGCTTCCGATCCCAGGGAGAGGGCACCAGATCTGGCAGGAGAGGAAGAAGATAGGGACTCGCCTGTCTCCATTCCCTCTGCCAGATCAGCCTGCGAACCCCACGAGTGCAGCTGCCGTTCTGCCTCGGCAGAAGCGGGGCCAGCACCGTGAGGAACGCTCGTGAAGGCTCCCTCCTCGAAGAGAGCCTTCCGGGAGCGAAGCGTGTGTAGCGGAAGCCGCTCACAGTGTGGGCAGACGGCTCCCTCGAGAGCCAACTCCGCATGCTTCACTCCCAAGCAGACCACGCACAAACTGCGTGTATCCCCGCTCGTGATGTAGCAAGGGCAGAAGAACACACAGCCTGAAATGTGATCTGCTATCGCCCTTATGCTTTGTCTTGTCTTTTACTTTAGACATAGTGTGTTTGTGGGACAGACAACACCAAATAAGACTGACAAAACACGTATTGAACTGACAGACACACAGAGCGCTTGCTGAATGACAGAAAGCTGATGCCGGTTCCACCGCACAAGCTTCCTGGTCGTTACGTCACCCCGGCCGTGACGTCTCGCCCTTCCATTGGACTAATTACACATGTGATTCAGAGCGTGGTCATACTGAAGGCGTTCCCATAGCGTTTCGGACGCAGCTCGAGTTCCTGAAGGGGAACACTACTTTGACGACTGTAAATACAATTTTGGATGTTACTAAACAGAATATATGTTTTTGTATTGTTTTGTTTTGTCAGAATGAGATGTCAGTGGACTTACAAGTTCATGTCCTCATTGCTGTCTGCTGCAAAGTAAAACATCATGACTTTGGGATGGCAAGCTTTGATCGCACTGTGAGAAACAAAAAGAATGTGAAGGGTTATTCAGTTGAAAAATATTTGTAATCATTATAAAGAGGACTACATTCTACTTAAAGGCCCTTGCATTTGGAAAAAAAACCCGTTGTAAATACAGAATTAACAGGAATTTAAATGACACTTACTGTTTTTTCTTACATTCCATTGCCCTGTCAATTACAAAATCAGTCAAATTTATAAAGCCTTCTGCTTTTTCAGCCTGGGAAAACACAAAAAACACAAAACCAAAGTCATACATGCCATGTGTGTGTGTGTGTGTATATATATATATATATATATATATATATACATAGATGTACACGTAGATGGAATTCAGAATTCAGATGACTCACCACTTGATTTGGGTACCAGTACAGAGAGCTTTTCTTTAGGACGAACCAATACTTTTTCCACTTAATACCTAGAAATCCCTTCCCCGCTTTCTTCCTATAAAGCCAGCCCTGATGGTCCACTGGCTTCAGATCTTTCACTGAAACTCTCCTTCTGCTCATTCTGGGACTTCCTGTTAGAACAAGTATATTAATACCACAATAAAACAGAAATGATACTAAACATACTTGGCCAATAAAGCTCATTCTGATTCTGATTCTGATGATGACACAGGGAGAATACTTCCCATTTGACTACATCAAGTGGTTTGTGCAATTTGATACTAACCTCCACAATTCTTCTTCTTTGACTTCTGTCTGAGGGACACCTGAAGACCAATACATGAAATATGCTGGTATTATTATGACCATAACATGTCTCGCTATTATGATTTCACACTTTCACAATGCAGACAAGAATATTTTATGTACAATAGATTCACAAGAATTACCGGATTGTACTCATCAGAAGTCATACGAGGAGCAAGAGAAATGGGAAAGGAAGCCTGGTAAGAGACCAAAGCAGACACAATCAATGTGATTATTAGGGTCAGTTTCAGTCAGGTGTCAGGTCACTTTATAGCACTTTACTTTACAGTGCTGGTCTCCATGTGCATACTATGTACTTATTACTAGTTATTGTAGTGACAATGATTAAATTATCCAGTCAGTTCCAGATGGACAAAATCAAGTCCTTCCCCAAACTGTTTGCTAATTCGAGAAGCTGTTTCTCTTAGACATACATCACAATAGGGAGGAAAAAGGCAAACAAAACTTCTGTTGCATGCTGACTTTCACTTAAGTTAAATCCAAGTAATTAGCTTATATTACTCAGTACTAGTTAGTGTGTAAGTACACTGTAAAGTAAATCCGCATTCTGTAAAATGAAGTGCAGTTGGGCCACCGCTAAAATTTTTGAGATATACAGTATATTCAGAAATCACACTGCTCAAAAAATTAAAGGGATAGTTCACCCAAAAATGAAAATTCTGCCATTAATTACTCACCCTCATGTCGTTCCAAAACCGTAAGACCTTTGTTCATCTTCGGAACACAAATTAAGATATTTTTGATGAAATCCAAGAGCTTTCTGACCCTCCATAGACAGCAAGGGTCCTACCACGTCAAGGTCCAGAAAGGTACCAAGAACATTGACAAAATAGTCCATGTGACATCAGTGGTTCATCGTAATTTTATGAAGCTATCAGAGTACTTTTTGTGCACCAAAAAAGCAAAAATAACTTTATTCAACAATTCTTCTCCCCTGAGTTACCGTGTTCCGCCATTATCGAGAGTACCACAACACATGCGTTTGGTGCTGCTGATGTAGAACATGCATGCGCTATGCTTTGTTTACAAGCAGAGGAATGCATGTGCATCTCTTGATAATGCCAGAAGACAGTAACTCAGGGAAGAAGAATTGTTGAATAAAGTTGTTATTTTTGTTTGTTAGTTTGTTTTTTTGCTGACAAAAAGTATTCTCATAGCTTCATAAAATTATTTTTGTCAATGTTCTTTCTGGGCATTGAACGTGGTAGGACCCTTGCTGTCTATGGAGGGTCAGAAAGCTCTCGGATTTCATCAAAAATATCTTAATTTGTGTTCTAAAGATGAACAAAAGTCTTACGGGTTTGGAACAACATGAAGGTGAGTAATTAATGACAGAATTTTTATTTTGGGTGAACTATCCCTTTAAGGAAAAACTTTAAACACATATGATCTCGATGGATGCTGAAAATCTTTAGTTATATACATGGTGTAATTTGTTGAGAATAAAATGATGTGACAATGGCTGATAGAAACCAAAACCACCAACCCAGAGTAAAAAGAAAATCAGGGTAAAAAAAAAATTAAATTACAGGCTGATCCAACTTGCGTGAATATCATCAAAGCACTTCATTATATAAGTCAGTAGTGTGTATGGCCTCCATGTGCCTATATGCAAAATGTCTGGGCATGCTCCTGAAAATGGTGGATGGTGTCTTGTGGGATCTCCTGTCAGACCTGGATCAGGGCATCAGTGAGCTCCTGGAGAGTCTGTGGTGCTACTTGCCATCTTTGGATGTTCTGATACACAACATCCCAGAGGTTCTCAATTGGACTCAGGTCTGGGGAACATGAGGGCCAGTCAATGTCATCAATTCCTTCATCATCCAGAAACTGTCTACACTAAGGATGGTTAAGATTCACAGATTCAGTGCATCGACATAAAAGTTAACAATATGATGCATCAATTGGGGCAGTCGTGGCCTAATGGATAGCGAGTTGGAAGGTTGTGGGTTTGAGTCTCAGGTCTGGCAGGGATTGTAGGTGGGGGGAGTGAATAACCAGCACTCTCTCCACCTTCAATACCATGACTGGGGTGAGACCCTTGAGCAAGGCACCAAACCCCCAACTGCTCCCCGGGCACTGCAGCATTGGCTGCCCGCTGCTCCAGGTGTATGTTCACTACTGTGTGCATGCACTTGGATGGGTTAAACACAGAGCAAAAATTCTGAGTATGGGTCACCATGCTTGGCCACACACCACTTCCCTTTATTTAAAAAAGACTGCATGGGATACAAGTTGGCATTTGTACCGCGATGCATCGTTTCTAACATATGTGCATCTGTAAAAAACGATTTATATATAATTATTAGTAGATGTGATATACTTTTGCTATTTAGAAAGTGACCAATAATTTGTGACCAATATTTTATATGTAGATTGATTTCTCCTCTTTAAACTGTTTCTCTAGCGTGTTCTCTCATCACCACTGCTGCTACATAAATACGACATATCACAGCACTACGGAGATCGAGGTCTTAGAAGTCAGAAGGCACTTACGTTAATTTATGATTTGCTGTTTGTCTGAACCAAAGAAATAAATGCAAACTATCTGTACCATATTGAAGTGCATAGCATCATATTTTTTCTATTGCATTGTATTGTTCAATCGAATCGAAATCAGATCGCACTGCATCCTACGGGTGAATCGGATCGCATTGCATCGGTAGCTGCTTCATATGTATTTTTAATGTATGTATTTTTAATGTATCTTATTGTTGGCTATGCATCGTGATGCGTATCCCATTGGCCTCAGTTATGGAGATACAAATCCCTAGTCTTCATACTATGGCCAGGGGCGCCGCTACGGATTCTGGGCCCCCTGGACAGCATATTCACTCGGGCCCCTCGGGGGGAGGGAAGAACAAGGTGACAAGGTGGCGCGTTCCCGGTAGAGCCCTGCACGACCCGACCCCGTCTTTTTTCCCCCTTCTCCCAAATCAGATTATACTGTTTCAGCTATTAAAATAGTTCAGTTTTGTATATAATGGCAAAGTGATTATATTTTGTTTCGTTTTTTTTTATTAAGTTAATTTAGAAAAACGTTTGGAGCATTTTTTTTGTTCGTTAAATAAGTTCTTTTTCTTTCTTAAAGTAACGACCAAGCGGCCAGTGGCAGACAGGCAGGCTGATCATAACCATGTTTGATCAATTTAGCCTTCTCAAATCATCAACAGTTCAAGCATATAACAATGTTTAAACGTTAAACCTAGATAAATGTGCGCTGTATCCAGTAGTTTGTGCGGAGAGTGGAAGCTAAAGCGCAGGACATGGAGGCACCAGCGCAATCAATTGCATTTTTTTCAATGGAAACAACTTATGCCGTAATTTTTGCTCATAAAGGTAAGAGTAATACATCATTCGGAACTGTAAAGGGTCTACTTTTATTTGTGTGCACTCACAATATCAACAAAACTTTTTATAAAATATATTAAAATAATTTTATAAAATAAAGAAAACGATGCGCCGTCTCGATGATCAACAGGAACGCTTCACAAAAATGAACCCAAATTCAGCGAATAGATACCCTCACACACATGATAAATATATCTATAGAAAGGTTTAAATTACTACTTAACGAAATAAATCAAATCGAAAACAAAAACTCTTATATTATAATCAATCCGTGAAGATGTACTTCTCTCTAAAGAAGCGTCAAATGAGGAGATGGCGAGTCAGGATCATCATCTTCGTCTTTGCGACACTGACAGAAAACACTAGGTTATTAGTAAATAATTCAAATATCTCCTTACTATTTCCCCCGGACACATTCATGGTAATTACTTTTGCTGGGGCTGCGCTGACACCGCTCTCTGCTGCTGCCGAACTCTAAACACCGTCGAGCCGCTCTCAGACGCGGCACGGTCTTGTGTTGTTTCCACCAGCGCGGCAATTTTTTTCATCACTAATTGATGGATGTCTAAAATATAAAAATAAGGAGAAGCCTAAAACAGGCCCGAGGCCCAGCCCGCATCTGAACTATGACGTGAAAATTGGCCAGAAGCCCGGCCATAGAGGCGTAAAAAAGCCGGGCCCGTTGGGGGCTGAAATGCAGGGCTCTAGCGTTCCTCTCGGTAGAAATCACGTTTCCCCCTCGGGGGGCCCCCCCTATCGTCGGGCCCTTAGAATCGTCCTAACTTTTCCCCCCCTTACGGCGCCCCTGACTATGGCCATATGAGGCCAGGTATTGTCATGCACCAGGAGCAACCCAGGGCCTAGGCTTCATGTATCTTCATCAAGTAAAGGCTTCCTTCTGGCCATTCTGCCATAAAGCCAAGATCTGTGGACTGTTGCAGTGATGACTGTCTTTCTGCAATCTTCACACAATTTCTTCAATCTCCACACATCGATTCTTCATCACCTCTCTTGCCAAGTCCCTTCTCTCTTAGTTGGTTAGCCGGGCAAGCAGCTCTAGGAGAGTCCTGGTTGTTCCAAACTTATTCCATTTAAGAAATATGGAGGCCATTGTTCTTTTGGGAACCTTTAATGCAGCAGATCTTTTGTAGCCTTCCTCAGATGAGCACAGTTCTGTCTCTGAGCTTTGCAGACAGTTTCTTTAACCTTTGGTTTTTGATCTGATATGTATTTTTGGCTGTTGGACCATAGGCAGGTGTGTGTCTTTCCAATTAATATCAAATCAGTCAAATTTGCCAGAAGGACTCCAGTCAAAGGGTAGAAACATTTCAAAGTTGCCTCAGAGCTAAATTCTTAATCAGGCTTGGAGTTAAGAACTGAAGAGCTGCACTATAGTGTATGCCAACAAAAGCTGAACATAATCATTAAAAAAAAAAAAAAAAATTACACTGGCATGGAGTGGAAGACTCTTCAGAATATCACAACCATATATATATATCCCTGCTTTATCAATCTGAGAGAAAAAAAATGTATTCACAACAGAGGAACCTAGAAAAAGTGTAGAAGAGTTCACTAACCTAACAGTGCATTGAAACTGAGGGTGGAAAAGACACAAGCTAAACGAAACCTATTGCTCAGTTTCCTCAAACTGCTCATGTTCCTCTTTTAAATCTAACAGAATGGCAGAAACTTTGAAAAGAATATTTACTACAATGCAATGTAGATTTTTTTACCCTTGATATATAAAAATTCTTGCCATAAAACGTGTGAAATGCCACACCTTTTCAACTGATAAATCATTAGCCATCATAAACAATAATACAGTCTACAATCTATACTGTCTTATAAGTGACACAAAAAATGACTCAGGTGTCAAAATCTGCTGTCTATTTATGAAAAAAAAAAAATTGAATTTGATTTATTTAGATGATTACTTAGAAGAGAAATTTTTAAGATCACCAGCCTGCAGTTGATTATACTGCTGCATTACAGTACTAGTATATATAATAATATATGAATACATTATCTGTTTTACCTGTTCACCAGACTTGACAAGGAGGAGTGTCTGACCATCTGTTTTTATACTCTGAAATGGCATATAACTGTCCTCCTACCACAGTTAAAATTAAGTGGTCAAGCCCACAGCCAGATCATTTTAGACAAAAAAAGACTTCTGCTTACGCAAGAAACATTTCAAAACATCCTCCACTTCTTATTCTACACAAACAGAACCGTAAACATGATCACATGAAAGCTGATTTTGTATTTCTATTCACATTCAGCTGTTATTGATGAATGGTGTTCACGTGAAACTCTCAGCCGTGTTTTGTGTAGTCTGTGCTACCACTGTTTGCAGTATTCACGAATGAACCAAAATGTCTGTGAAAAAGCTAGTTAAGAAAATAGTGCAAAAAATGTGAGAAAACTAACACTAGTCATTGTGCTGATATAAAAGCAGTAATTAAAAAAAAGTGCGTCACTTTCACTCCTTATCACAATGGTAAGCCCAAAAGTTCAACATAAGAGAACATCTAAAGAACAGAACATTAAACATTAACAAGTCCCCTTCTTCATTCACTTCCTCAAAAAGAACAAAATGTCAACAATTATTCTCTCAATGCAAAGCCATTACCAAGCCAATACCATTTTACAATTTCAAATAGAATATTCAACATCTGTTTTCTCTTAAATCATTCAAATTTAAGCAAACTGAACAAGCTGCAAAAACCCTGAACAGTGAACGTTATTAAATTGACCCTATATACTTTATTGGCACATGTCTTCAAGTCTTGGCTACAAAAAAATCTATTGAGCATTTCGAATGATGAAATAATAATAATAATAATAATAATAATAACACAATTCTCATCCAACTTCAACTTGTTTTTGCTGTGTTGAAGAGTTCAATATCTAGAACTCACCACCAGAGGTCACCAATGCTTTTCAATGAGTTAGTCTGTAAATTAATGTTCTGTGTTTTTATGTATATTAATATATTGTCTGTAATATGTTGTATGGTAAAGCCAAACACCTTTCTTTGTGTGTGTGTGTGTGTGTGTGTGTGTGTGTGTGCATGCGTGCGTGCGTGCGTGCGTGCATGCACTTGTACAGCTATCTTTGTGAGGGCCGGTTTGAGTTTTAGACCATCAGAGTGAAGACAAAATTGTAAAGTGAGGACATTTTGGCCAGTCCTCACTTTCTGAGAGTCCTTTAAAAGCCTGTTTGAGGGTCAAGACTTGTTTTTAGGGGTCAGGTTATAATTGGATAAAGGATATTTTTAGGGTGAGGGTTTGGGTGAGGCACTTAGGGTATGGTTAGGGTAAGGAGCTAGAGATTGCATTGTGTCAATTAATGTCCTCCGAAAGATAGCAATACAGAGGTAGGTGTGTGTGTGTGTGTGTGTGTGTGTGCGTGCGTGTGTGTGTGTGTGTGTGTGTGTGTGCCAAAATATTGTCAACGCTTTGACAGATATTGGTGAACTTTAGAATTTTTAGAATTTTTTGGTGGCCGTTTTATCAGTATCTTCGTTATTATATACATACGTATATATATATATATATATATATATAAATAAACTTTAGCCTATGTTACAACTGAATCCTTGTGAATGAAACCCTGATCTCTGCTGTCTGTGACTTCATGAGATTAACTCAGGGGAAATTTTCCCACAATGATCTGCACAGGTGATTGTCACACCGCTTAACTAAATATCCCCTCGAGGACAAGCCATGTCGCTGCCAGGAACAGAGGATCCATTCTTCTGCTCTGTCTGTGTACTGTGTTTTCAGAGCAAGACAATACAAGAGCTGCTTCTACAACAGTGTTTCTAACTGAGTGCTCAAGAGGAGGCTGGCACCAGCATGACCACAATTCACTGTGTAAAAAAGATCCCTGTTTCCTTTAAATGCAATATTAACAGTAACAACTTTGTGGAAATATAGCATTCATATTCACACTTAAAATACATTTGAAATAGACATACATAAGAAATATAAACATAAAGAAATATAAATAGGTTCCTAAAGAAATATATCTGCTGCATTATTATTCCTTAAACTGATAAATGATGAAAGAAGAGAGCTAGAGATGAAGCAAGAGCTTGTGATGGTGTGGTGCACTGCAATTCATGACATCACTAAAGTTCTAAAAACTGAAGTATATTTGAAATGATCGTCTTCTATAAAAACTAAACTAAATGGATTGAGAAGAAGAATAAAATAATAATGGCTGCTGTACAATATGTTTTTTTACACTGTAATTTTATTTATTTATTTATTTAGAAGTTGTAAATAATACAAAGATCAGTGTATATATTAGATACTATATGTTTAGTTTTTCCACTTCAGAATGTCATGTTTGATTAACCATTTTTTTTAAGCAAATATCATTCCATAAATAGTTTCTACACTTTTTTTAAGTGTACAAATTAGAGAAGGATAGTTTTGATATACATGTATTGTGCATGGATATTTGGAATACAACGACTGCAGTTTGTATTAGCTTGAGTGAGTTTGGACATGTTTTATACACAACCAGAATACTAATATTTAGTGTTCTGTCAGTGGATTAAGTCAGAATAATTTACTTGTCTGCACAGAGTTGCAGCTCACTGTCTGCAAACTAAAAAATAAAATACTGTAAGTGGTTCTTACCGCTTGAGAGAATGACCAGGACCGCATGGCACCGTTGCTGTACCTGCTGAGGAGATGACAACAGATGTAGGAACAGGCATGAAACAATAAACTATGTCTGAAGCTAAAGCAATAACACTAATAATAGTACTAAAACAGGATGTTACAGCAAGTGGAAAAATCACTTGGTGTATGAAATTCATTTTTAAAATCAGTCTTTTCTAAAATTATTTATTAATTTAGAGATCGGAAAGTTACTTTTAGAAGTAATGCATTACAATATTGCGTTACTCCCTAAAGTAACTAATTATAGGGCCAGATTTACTAACAGCTTGCGCCAACGGAAACCTCTTTTGGCGTTAAAATAGTAGGCTACTGTCAGGATTTACTAAAGACGCGCAGTGAAGAATTAGCGCTGAAAAGGTATGGACAGTTATTTTTGTGCCTGACCTTGTTGAAGATGCATTTGTAGGAGTTTTCCTTTCAGATGCAAAATTTATGGGAGGAGAGTATTAAAATTAATCACGCAACGCAATTTACTAATGTTTCCGTTCGTCAAATTACTGGTGTTTTCGCCATTATTTAATGCCCCAAAAAAGCATTTCTTAAAGCAGGCGGCAATTTGTGGTGTTCTTTAATGTGCGCATTGTCAGTAAATCACACACTGAATTTTTCCCTCTCATTAGCACTTTTATGGACGCTAATTTGCCCCGTTTAGTAAATCTGGCCCTTAGTTACTTTTTATGGAAAGTAATGCGTTATGTTAATTTTGCGTTACTTTTTAAATCTGGGCAGGGCTTGCGTGTTTGTTTTTAATATAAAAAGGTTCTATTTTTAGCAAAACACCAAAAAGTTAAAGGAATAAGCCTCAGGCTGAAGGAAAAGTAAATTCACATCTGTACAGTAGAACGCAGACGCAGAAGGTTCAACACTCTTTAGCAATAAAAAAAATCAATGAAGCACAAATGTTAGTTTATCTAACGTAATTTTTGCTTATTAGTATGGTTGAACTGGATCATCAAAGGTCAGACTTTATGAAGACACTGGTTAATAAAATAGGATTAAATACATAAAGGATATTTGTGTTATTTAACATTTAATTATTGCGAGTTTGCGTCATATTCTGAGTTTGCATTTTACTTTAGTAATTCATTTAGATGAATACTGAATCTGTTTTTTTTTTTTTTTTTTTTTTTTTGCGAGTGAGATGAATTAATTAACATTTAGTCTAGAACTACAGTAATATCATGTTCAGACAGCGCACACAACGCCACAGTACTTCCGAATTCTCTCAACATGGGGACAGGAGACTTGTCAGTCAATAAATGGGAAAACAAAGTAACTGGCGTTACTTATTTGGAAAAGTAACTCAGATATTTTCTTGTAAATTAACTAGTAATTGATCGTTACTTTACTAGTTACTTGAAAAAAGTATCTGACTACGTAAATACAAAAATACTAAATGGGTGCCTCATTAGTAAGACTGTCAAACGATTAAAATGATATTCAAATTAAATGTGAAGGGGGTAGCTTTTTCGTAGCTTTAGTGGCAACAGATAAGTTTCCAACTCTGACACTGAACAGACAAACACACAGCCCCTGACCATATTGCCACATGGAGTAATTTTATAGTCAAGGTAATCTTTTTGAGGCAGACTTGGGGGCATCACACAGAACACGTTCTTGCATTCTGTCTTAAGATATTTCTAACTGGAAAAAACATGCATCAGAAGGACGTTGTTGTCAGTTGTGTTGCGTCTTGCTGTTTTTGCACAGCACTTTTAGGACAGTCTGACCCATGCATTCTGTTCCTTTGGATTGGACTCTGTTTAGCATCCCCAGACCAGTGCCTAAAAACATGTTTTCTATTTAGGTGCTACTTCAAATTTGAATTTATATTTACATCTGAATATTTTCTTATTTAATTATATTTAAATAGTTCGTCTTGTACACTAAGGGATAACAATTGAAAGAGAAAAGGCTGTGAATACAATGAAGGGATTAGTCATCTCTATTTAGAGATATCACACCACTTCAGTGCCACGACATGTGACCAACAGTGTTTACATCAGTCCTGTTTTTATTTCAATATGGAACAATCCCTTTCCTTTGTCTTCAACAATTAAATATTGTTAACAATTTACAATAACATCCCACTTATTACCATTAATTAATGCATTAGCCATCATGAACTAATTATGAGCAGGTTTCTTTTTAGTTTTCTTCTTCTTTTTTTATTTTCTCAATTGTTAATCTTTGTTTATCAAAATACAATTGTTCATTGTTTGCTTGTGCTAGTTCATAGTGCATCAAATCATTTTAACATATTTATTTATTTTTTATTTTAAAAATATAATTAAATGAGTAAACATTAAGTAACTAGTGACTAAGATTAATATGTGACTATAGTTAATGTTAACCAGCCTTACTGTCAAGTATTACCAAAATACCTGCTTTGGTTTTAAACCGCAGTTATAAACTAAATTTACTGTTTCAAAATATGAAAGAAATTATTTACTACCTCTACAAATCATGGTAAGTGTTCCAGATCGTGGGGTTGTCTCTGTTTTTGGTGCTTGCGGAATTGATGTCACCACAGTGTTGCTTGCTATAAATATACACAAAGGAGCAGCAAGTCCACAGAGCATCTCGCATCCTGGCAGGGAAAATACATTCCTGATAACTGAGCATAAACTATCTGGGCTGAGATTCTTCCTGTGCTTTTGTTTTGGCTGACAGTGAATGTGCACTGCTCTAAAGCGATGAACGCTGCTACTGCTGCGAGTGTCATTAAGCTCTGCACCCACCTGTTGATGAACGCATTGTTGGAGGTCCAGTCAGGATCCTGTGGCGGGACAGAGAACAGTTATTATATGCTTCAGCATGGGCAAGACCACCGTGCTGTGCTCTACTTCTACATTTCATATTTCATTCATTCTGTTTCTTCTGAACAATGAGTTCATGTAGAACCGAATGGGCACCCTTGTGGTGTTTCTATGTCAAAAGCTCCAGTATAAAGTGACTTATTATTGTAAATATCAGGAAAAAAAAAGTTTTAAGACAAGAGATATGATCGAATTACAGTGCTCAAGCAAAAAGTGTTATATTCCCATGCATCAGTCACAAAACATACCATATAATTATTATTCATGCACATATAATTATTCACAATATAATAAATTCACATTCCATGCAAAGCCATTATTTGTTACTTTAGCAAAGATCAATGCATTTTTTCAATAAAAGAACATTTCATAGAGCAACAAGCAGAATTCAGATTTTGTGAAGGCAAAGCAGCAAATATGGGAAAACTGAAGAGGTCAGTACGAATGAAATATTAAGTGAAATAATTAGGGTAAGTTAGAATGATATAGGCAGAACACAGAAACAGGAAGATTGTAAAACCTTTATGTAAAAGGAAAGGAACAGATAGTTAGAGAAAACTACTCCCTAGTTTTGTGAAGTCATTCATATATTCCACAGTGTTTGGATCTCACAGTTGACGCTGGGTTTAAAAATACAAAGCTGCCTTCAGAAGGAACAATCATTGGCAACTGTTAATTACTTTCTGAAGTTGTTTTACTTTTATTGTAAAATGTACCATAAGTTGTACCATGCTACACATTTCTTACTGTATGTTTAAGATGAGTACATCTTGGACAAATGTCACCAAACAGCTGTGTGTTAAACATGATTTCATAAACATTTAAGATACCGTTTTAACTTGTGTGTTAAAAAAGTTGTCTTCATCTTTTTAATAAAGACAACCAGATAATTCAGTGAAGACAATACAAAAACATCTGGAACAGCAGCTTTAATGGAAAGAAGCAACTTATGTGGTACAAAATGTAGGTGTGGTACAAAAGAGTTAATATGAAGGAAAAACAGCTTAGACCAATAGTTAATATGGCATAGTCCCTTCTGTATAAACCAGAAATGCAAAATACTGATATAAAACTCAGCATTCAATTTGTGATTTATACAGTACTCAATCTTATTTGTAATATTTTTTTCCATTTATCTGGCAGTGGGAAAACACCACTGGTCCAGAGCAACACTGTGGTCACCCTACTGTATGAACCTGTTACCATGGTTCCTCAATCAAAAATGATTTGACATCAGCAATGACTAGATTTTACAGTGACAAGCTAAGAAAGCGGCCATAATTTATTCACCCTTAATTCAAAACCCTTATTATTTTCCTTATTTTTGTGGAACACAAAAGGAGATTTGTATGTCTGAATGTCTGATCTATTTTTTTTAATACCCTAAAAATAAAGTCTTTGGTACAGAAAATAAACCTGTAAAGCATAAATACCACAGATCTGGAACAACACAGTGTGAGTAAATTATGTCAGAATTACTTTGAGTAAACTATACCTTTGATAAAAAAAAAAATGGGGGGGGGGGCAATGTTTTCAAAATGCAATAAGCATTTGGAAAAATATTCCTATCGATATACCCATGTAATGTACCACAAATGCAAAGCACAATACCACAAATGTAAAAGATCATAAATTGATTTTTCCTTTGGTGTAAAACAAAAATAACTTACTCAAAACACACACTCTTAACACACAAAGAAAACAATAAAATGTAACCATGCTCAAACTCATAGAAACCTTGGAAAAAAGTTTGCTGAACCCTTCAATTACATCTGTTGAAGGTTTTACATCCAAAGCAAAAAGACAAGAGAAACAACAGGATGCATTTGTTTCTCTAACTAGAAATTAGTTGACTAAACTGTTCGGAAAGACATGGGGTTTAGTAAGAATGGGAAAAATGACTGGAATTTTTTTTTTTCCCCAACCATAAACTATGTACTACTGTTCCATGAACGCTTTGAATTTCAAGGATTCCACTGTGGAAAGAGCTGAGGTAGATATACATTTTCAAGTGGCTTAATATGCAAATTAATACTGTGGTGTACAAGTCATAATTTCTGAAAAGACGAGTTAAGCAGAGATAATGTATCTCATTTTTCCCCATGTGTTTCCAAACATACATTTCTGAGGTTAAATTCTAGTCATTTTAGACACATTCTAGGCAAACTAGTCAAGTGGTAATGTAGACAAATAAGAGGCACAAAGAAATATCCCAAGAAAAGGAGAGTGAAAGCATGAAAAAGTACATGAGAAAAGAGTCACCGCACACAGCTGGACAAAGGGTGAAGGCAAGCTGACATTAGTGAGTCAATAGCTTAAGCCGTGTGATCCAACTGACCAGTAGCGAGGGCTCCGCGGGGGGCCGTTTGGGGGTGGATGTCATGGGGGTCTTTTCGACTAAGTCCTCTTGATAAGGTATGGTGGCGCTGTTGTGTAGATCCACACTGACAAGGAATCGGCTGTTCCGTGAGTAGTCGGCCCCAAAATCGGGTCTTTTGGATGTGAACTTGTAAGATGAGCTTGGGCCCGGGGCCTCCTCAGCGATAGTTGGTATACGTTCGTTGCTTAGGTATCTGTACAGAAGATCTTCACCTACACCACAAGAAAGATTCATGTAATTGCAGATGTTTTCATGTGATATAATCATACGGTATGTAAAAATGAGCTGTTTTCGAGGCGAATGAACTTCTGGTTAAGCGTTACCAAAGTAATTCCTTTGAGTGGAGTTTTGCTTCATAAAAAGTGATTTATATATACACTACCATTTCAAAATTTGGGGGTCTGTAAGCTACGTTCACACTGCGAGCCTTAGTGCTCAATTCAGATTTTTGCTCAAATCTGACTTTTTTTGTATAGCTGTTCACATTTGTGTTTTAAATGTGACCAATATCAGATTTCCTGCATGAACAGATCATAGTTCTGAACTGACCCGCATGCACAAAAGAACAATACGAACAGGGTTGCCAGGTTTTCACAACAAAATCCGCCCAACTGCTTCTCAAACTAGTCCAAAACTAACCCAATCATGTTCCAGGGGGTAAATATCATTAGTGGGGTCACTTCAAAAAAAAAAAAAAAAAAAAAAAAAACAGAGTGAAAAAGTAGCCCAATTTCACAGGAAAACTGTGGAATTGGCAACACTTGCACAGTGCGGTGTCATATGGATGTAAACACAGAGGACATAATGTAAGCAATTATGCGTTTATTTATTGTAGGATCTGGCGCAGAAGCCAGCGAAATTAGGCAATATGAAAAATAAAGACAAGGATGTGACAGAAGAGAGCAGAGTTTTGAAACTTTGATGATACAAGCCCTCATGTTTTGCTTGTATATAGAGTTGTCACTGTAATAGTTCTGACATATCACTGTATTTCCACTGACTACCTTTCGCAACTGTCTTGACAAGCAGAATCGTGATGAATGTTGATCTAGAGTGACGTAAAAGTCACATGAATTCCGATATGACTGTTTAGACTGCGGTGGTATTGCAAAACATCTAACCTGTATCGGATTTAGTACCATATGTGGAAGTGGCACAAATCAGAATTGAAAACATCAGATTCCATGCGGTTTGTGCTGTTCACACTGTCATAAGAAAAATGTGATTTGAGTCACATGAGAGCAAAAAACAAAAAAAGGATTTGGGCCACATTTGCCTGCAATGTGAACATAGCCTAAGATTTTAAGGTTTTTGAAAGTCACTTACCCTCACCATGGCTGCATTTATTTAGTCAAAAATACAGTAAAACAATACTACTGTGAAATATTTTTGCAGTTTAAAATGTTTTTTCATTTGAATATATTTTCAAATGTCATATATATATTGATTCAAAGCTGAATTACTCCAGTCTTCAGTGTCACATGATTCTTCAGTAAAAATTCTAATATTCAGATTTTCTGTCCAAGAAACATTTCTTATTATCAAGCTTTTGCTGCTTCATATTTCTGTGAAAAACTTGACAATTTTTTCAGAATTCTTTGATGAATAAAAAGTTCAAAAGGACGGCATTTATTTAAAATAGATTTTTTGTAACAATATAAAAGTCTGTGCTGCCACCTTTTACAGGGCTTTTAAGGTATACATTTTTATGAGTTAGTGTGTTTCCAGGGAATCTAATCCATGGCCTTGATGCTGCTAATGGCATGTGCTACCAGCTGAGCAAAATGAACATCATGCTACATTACTTTCAAAGTTACATCATGCCCTTTTTGGTATCCTTATAGACCATATGTCAGGTGAAAGTTAGCAGCTTTACAAGCAAAAAAGCCTGGATTATAACTGAAACTGGATTTTGTTTATATTTTCATTTATGTTTGAGTATTATATACATCGAAAATAGATTGTAAGAGCATTACTATACACCTTTTTGTGGATTTTACAAACTGAAGTTTTTGGAGGATATTGTGTTCTGTTATGTTCTGAATTCAATCCTGGGTGATTTTTTCTCTAGTTAAAAAAAAACTAAAAAACCCTCAAATTCTCCATGTGTGTCTCTGAGGCCTCTGAAGTGGTTAAACTGGATTGGTGTAAATGTGTTATGTACCTTTCCGTCCCTGGGTCCAGGGCTTTGCATACAGGTCTGCCACGCTCAAACATGTATCCGAAGGCATTGACAGAGGTCGTGGTTTACCTGTGTGTACCATTCACGTAAAACAGACAATTACAGTCACACTCAATGTAAACATACAAAAAAATGGTTCAATTTAAGTTACACTGCAATGATGAAAATAAAAATGGATGAATGAGAATCTGAAACTTTTAAATCTGAAATTTTTCTGAAAAAAAAGACCTTGTGATGAGGATCTTCCTCTTGGACGCATCTGTACATTGACCTCAACTGGCTGAATATACAGTTTGTCATAGTCTGCAATGGTGAAGCGCCGGTGGCTCTCCAGGTCCAGGAAGGAGTTTGGGGACTCTGAGCCTTTAGGTCTGACATTAAGGCTGGTATATGAGCTGTTCCGTACTTCCCTGTAACAGAGGACAAAAGCTTATTTAATCAGCAGGAATAATTAAAAAAATATAGAAGCATGTTTAAAGGAATAGTTCACCCAAAGATGAAAATCTTGTGAAACGAAAAGCTGCGTGTTTGTAAGAAACAAATTAATCATCAAGGCGTTTTAATATGACTCAAAATATGAGTCCATAATCCATAAATGCTTCCTCCATTGAAAAAGTTTTCCTCTCCCATCAAAATCCACCAACATATTTGTTCAGAGTTGTTTTGGATGGTTTTGGTTCAAATGATGCTTGATATGTGTATATTTCACTCTTGATTCAGAAGAGATCACTTTTACATTGGAAAAAAGCAATATTATGGATAGAGGACTATCACGGTTCTGTTTATTTAGTTTCATGTTGTCCTTTGTTCTAGTTTCCTGCATGTTTTAGTTGTCATTACTTTCCTCATTTGCCCTGTATTTAAGCTGCTCTAGTTCACCCTTAAGTTTTTGGTTGTTGTTCGTGTTTGAGTACATACTGTTACATCTGTGTGTTTCTTGTTTAATAAAAAACGTTTGTACTTTTAATCCGCTATCATTTTCTTCATCTTCGGACCTTCCGTGACAAGGACTTAAAAAACATCTTAATGATGGATTTCTTGCTTAGACATAGCTTTTCACTTCACAAACTGTTAACTGATGGACTAGAGTGGTGTGTATTACTCGTGGATTATTGTGATGTTTTTTATCAGCTTTTTGGCATCCGTTCACTGCAAAGGATGCATTGGTGAGCAAGTGATGTAATGCTAAATTTCTCATCTGTTCTGATGAAGAAACAAACTCATCTACATCTTGAGTTCATTTTCAACCATTTGTCACTTTTGGTGAACTATTCTTTTAGCTTCTTTGGAGTTAAGTTCAGAAATTCAGTGGAAAAGTGAGAATCCTACAAAAAAGTACTACATTGGTACCATCTGATAGTCATCACTGTACTTTGATACATCCCATGAATGGAATATTTACCATAATCAAAATACCATAATATTTACAAGGTATTTCACTTCTACAAGTTACAAGAGAACATTCACAGAGGTGTTCTCTTGGTGACAATAAGATCCGGTCTCACCGTGGTGTGTAAGGCACTGATGGAGGTGGAGGGATGTACAGGTCCAGTATGGCTGGCTTGTCCTTCCTACTGCAGAGTTTGGCAGAATTGTCTGACTGACTCTTACTAGGAGATGTAGAGCTCTGTAGAACACAAGGGAAACCATTTGTCATCTTTCCAAAACATCTCTCCACAAATAAAAGGGCAAATATCACTAAAAAGAGTGACAAAATGAAACTGATATATTAATGCAACTATATATAACACAAAATGATAAAACAAACAATAGATCTATTGTTCAAACAATTTTGACATTGGTGCGACTTCAAAATATCAAAATACTTTTTGGGGCCACTGAATATACCTGAACATGACATACATACCTCATTTTTAAGCATTCACAGCAACATATAATTTAAATCTAAACTGATACCAACACACTTTGTTCAAACAATATTGTAATGTTGTGTGATTTCGTAAAAAAAAAAAAAAAAAAAAAAAAATCTACTTGACTTGACTATAAAATTCCGGTTACACTTTATTTTAAGGTGTCCTTGTTACAGTGTAATTATACATTATATTAGTATATGGTTTAGGGTTAGGATTAGGGTTTGGCTTAGGGTTACTTGCATGTAATTATGCATAATTAAGTGTCATTATAATAGTAAGTACATGGAACATGTATAAGAAGGGCACCTTAAAATAAACTGTTACCAAAACTCCCATCCATTTGATTACAATTTTAACATAAATGTATAAACTTGGTAACACTTTAGTATAGGGACCAATTCTCACTATTAATTAGTTGCTTATTAGCATGCCTGTTAGTACATGTTTATTAGTAGTTATAAAGCACATATTCTGCATGACCATATTCTACATCCCTAATCCGACCCAATACCTAAACTTAACAACTACCTTACTTACTATTAATAAGCAGCAAATTAGTACTTTATTGAGCCAAAAGCTGTAGTTAATGATTTGTTAATAGCTAAAAATTAAAATAAAGTGTGACCATAAACTTCATGTCATGCATATTTGTTAGTCATACATAAATGACAAGTAAGATTTTTGCACTCAAGAACAATCATGGCGTAGTTTAACATTAACTATTTCCATCTACTTAATTTTATTTAAATACTCATATTTTCAAAAAAACATATTAAATTTGCTTAGAATCAGCATTAACATTTATTGTTAGAACAGTAAAAATGCATTCAGTATAAAAGTATGAACATGGCTAAAATATGGACTGATGTGAAACAAGCAAGATTCAATTTGTTCAATTAATTTATGAGACTGAAACTATAGCACATTACATTGGACTCATTTATTTCATTGTAAAAATACCTGATTCAATATATATTTCAAAATTTCATCTTAAATGTAAATTATTTCATTTTTTTCAAGATGTGTCCACATTTGTTTGGCCATATAGTGTAAAAATAAGGTTATGTAAAAATACTCAACACGTTGCCTTTGACTGACAATTTTACAATCTGAACCCCACCGCCCCCCCCCCCCCCTCTCCCGAACAAAACAAAACAACAACAAAAAAACAATTCAGTTCACTTCTACAATCATCTAAGAGTCGATGACTGTTAGAATTGACACACCTGAGGCACGGGCGGTTTCCAGCGCATGTTTTTGAGAGGTGCTGGGGTAAATCCTGAGGTTCCTGTGGGCCTTTTCTTTAAAAGAAGCACCACACTTTTAGGGTCCTCTCTCAACTTGGCCACCAGGTTCTTCAGCTGCCAACCCACCTGGACCAAACAAGCACAAGCCCTTAAGTACTACCCAGAAGCATTCTGTTCATACAGACATAGGCTCTTCAGAATATGCTCCCACAGTGAATGAGGTTCCAAACTAAATCTAAGGCAGCACTGCACAAATCCTTTTCAATATGACAAATCCAGAATGTACTGTGGAGAAATTAATCCAAAATAGCAGACGGAGTGGTGAACAACTGCAAAACGCATATTTCATTCAATACCAAAATGTACACTGTAAAAAAAATTCCGAAAAATTTACTTTAAAAAACTGGCAGCTGTGGTTGCCAGAATTCTACCGTAAAAAAATACGGTAACAACGTTTTAGGTTTTACGGTTTTAACTTAAATTTACAGTTAAATACCGTAATTTCTGATATAATGTTAATATACCAACCTATTAAAGTACTGAAATCTATTTTGTACCTTCGAAATACACTGATAACCACCAAATGCAGGTGGCGATGAGAAAGTCACATGATGAACCAAAGCCCATCACAAGCAGCTTTTAAATAATAGTATATATAGAAGGTGCACAGTGTCATTCACACAAGCACTAAACACCATCATGGTGAGACTCATTAAACTGAAATATGCTATAAACATTAATTTAACAACATTAGATGTAACATACAACCATAATAAACATAACTGATAAGAAAAAACTAAGAAGAAACAGTTATTTCAAAGAAAAAATGTCAAATTCAAACAGAATTTGAAATGCAACGCAGGGAATTCTGGGAACATCAGTTTACGGGTTTTCCCTGTAAATTTTACAGGAACTTTCCGTTAACCATTTAACAGGTTTTTACTGTAGCATTTTCACAGGTTTTTACCGTTAAAATCACGATCATTTTTTACAGTGTACAGATGAGAAAAAAAGGGATTAGTATAATTGAAAGCATTTACTGCTGTTTAATACAAAGAAATTGTGTGCAGAAATACTTACCACTGTCTGCTGATTGACTTGGATGACTTCATCTCCAGCGTGGATCTTGCATGTCATATCTGCTGGGGACTAAAGGGGAAATTCTATGATTATTTGTTTTCTTGAAATATTGATGTGTCCCAAAATCCCAGCCTCCCTCACAAAATACAAAAACAGAATGCTTAAAAATTGACCTTATAACTAATAAATCAGATCTACATTTATAATGGTGGGAAAATTTGTGGATTCTTAAACAGGCACCTACACAAACAGAAATATGAAAAGCTACAACATCTCATATGTACAATGCAAATAAACCAAAACAAGAAATTTAAAGTAAAATAGCATGTCTTCTAAAGTACTATGTACATGATATGATACACATGCTATATAAATGTAATTTTATGTTCCCGTTCTTCCTTGCACCAAAGTCATATACAGTACAGTATAGAACAGTGGTGCATTCAAACTCATCAGAAACATGAAAAAAATGTAAGTTCTTAAATTTGATTAACAAAACTGAAATAATGTTTCTGCACCATTTTCGCAGGCCTATTCAGGGGCTGCACACAAAATCAAATGTACAGTACAGTGCAACCTGTGTAGTCCGATTCACCAAAAAAAAGTCACACTTGTGTTGTTTGCAGTCCAAATTGACTGCCATAGGAAAGGAATGGAATATAGGCAAAAAATATGAAAATAAAGAGATTTTTTTTCGTGTACCATCTACAAATCAGTCACGATGCAGAAAAAAAAAACACAGCTAAAACATCAAGAGTGTCAAGTAGATACACACACACCTATGAACTGGTGTGACTGTAACACAGAGCAAAGTTTTGACAATTTATGAAATAAATTTGTGTCTGAAAAACTGTTCTTAATAACTAGGGAATACACAGCCTTGTATATATTTATATATACAGGCATCCATTTTTACATTTTATACAGAAATAAATGGTCCATAATTTAGATAATTTAGAAAACAAATGTATATATATACATTCTGTAAAGCTCTATTTTTTTTTCAAATGAAATACAGTACATTCTCATTTCATCAAAATTAAATAATTATATAATTATGATCTCCAGTCAGTTTTGACCACGAACACCACAAGTGTAATTACCAAATAACAAAAACCACAGCGTTAATGAATTGTTCAAAAATATTCATGAATTGAGGAGTTACCAGTGTGAATCAGTCTGACACATCTTTCTGATGAATCTTTCACTAAATGCCGTGGCAGAGATCAGGCTATTGAATCAGCATAACTCACTTAACTGCAAGTTTCATGTCCCTGCATCATTATTTCAATATTGCCATGAAGCTTCTCCCTGCCATCAAAAAAGCACAAAGAACTCTCTTTATCCATATATTGTACCTCATAGTCATGCCTTTGGTGTATCCTGAGATTAGCTTGGAAGCATCATTTGGATTTTCATTGGTGGAAAATAATACATACTGGCCAATTTGGTCTAAAGCATAAGTTACTTGATATTAAATTCTTATTTAATGAACTGTCACATAAAAGTTGGACTGTTGGACTGAATATGAGAACAGCTATCATAAACTGCAGACTTGCGCTGATGGCTGAAACACAGCCTAAAATTCAGCACCACAGCTGTACACATGATATTGCTTAAATACAAGCTTGTGATGTTTTAGTTTTTTTTTGTTGAAAAATAAACAAAATTACAAGCAAGCTTGATGAACAAACTGTAATTAATCATCAACTGGTTTGGGGCGGATGAATCATCTCTTGACTCGTGGGAATGTAGTTCCAGAGAAATGTTGTGTGATTTTGACATCATTGTCTGGAATGTCTATTGTTAAAAACTGACTAAAGACAAATTAATCAACCTGTTCAAAGCCCCTGGGACCACAAATCCTTCTGCTTTGCTTGACAGAGTATGATTATACCCCCTTTATTCAATTATTTTAGTTTAAAATAATGTACTATAAGACTAAATAAACATCTTCTTCAAGATCTACTAATTGTTCTGCATTGATGGCTAGCATATAAACCAGTATGCAGTCTACAACCATGTTTACATTACAAAGACAGAACAGAATCTGAATCACTGAAAATACCATGAACTGGTGCGTTCACCTTTTTTTAAAGATGTATTTTTTGGCATTTTTAGCCTTTATTTGGATAGGACGGTGAATTGACAGGAAGTGGAAGAGAGAAATTCTGTAAAGCTCTATGCATTACTTAGGACTGCATTCTAAATAATCTGTAGCCCTTACAAACACTGTTCAGTCTGTAAACTGAGAGAAGTCCCATCTACTTTCCAATATTTTGATCATTTAGACTGAACATGGCATGCGCACAGAGGCTAAATTTATCTCAGCCATTGGCATCAAAAAGTGAAATGAATCAAAGGCGTTCGTCATTGGAGCCCTTACTCACATGTTCAGTGGTGCCAGTGATGACATGAAGCCCATCGTAGGTGGATTTTATGTACATGCCCTGAGTAACAGGAAGACAGAGAGAAAATTCATGAAAACAACAGAAAAAGAGAGAGAGCAGACTATATAAACAGTAACCTACAGCCATACAAAGGAAATGTCTGTCTTCCAGCAGTAGCTGGTTTACTGCTAGACAATTTTGGACCAGCAAAAAAAAATCTGCTATAACGTTTCAGGGAAGTTATTCCCCCTCTCCCAATTTAAATTTTGTCATCATTTACTCATCCTCATGTCATTCCACACCCTTATAACTTTCTTCATTCCATGGAACACAAACATGTTTAAAGGAAAGATTTAGAATATTTTTTTTCATGCAGTTACAATTAACGCAGACTAGAGCTTACATCGGAATACTATTTTTAGTGATCTATCAAGCATTTAAAACATGATAATTGACAAAAATGCCCAAACCTTTTTTGTGTTCCATGGAAGAATATAATATGGGTTTTGAAAGGCATAAGCGTGAATAAATGTTGAGATTTTTTTTTTTTTTTTTTTCCAGTGAAGATGTCCAATATGAATATAAATAATAATTCTCACCAATCCCTCTCCTGGTTTAATATTGGTCAGCTGAACTTCCTCCAGACATGCTGACTGGCTCATGAGAGGATCAGAGGTGGTTCTCACAGTCTGGTCACAAATACTGTTCAATACTTTTGACTGCAATTTAGAAGAACAGAGTGTTGGATAGAGAAAACAGAGAAAAATAGTGTTGGATGGATGAACGACATATCCAAAATGGCTATGGTTAACAGTCTACTTTAGACATGTCAACTAGCAGTCATCAGAGTATTAGAAGACTGTCTGCTTAATATCTGCTAACACTTTATTTTGATGGTTCCCCAACAGACATTCCACTGACTACAAGTAACTTTGCAAGTTTGTCAACTTATTCTAATAACCCAAACAGTCTACTTATAATTAGTAAAATGTGGATTATCAAAATAAAGTGTAACTTGGCTAGGCATTACAAATACATACATATCTGAGGGTTTATCTCTACATTTGCCCCATGGCATAATATCAGGTGAAGGGAGAAGATTACAGCAGCCAAGTCCCAAAGGGAAGGAGTTGAGATAATAGCTATTATCTAATTGTTCAGTTATGAACAGTTTTTAAAAACTATGGGAACTCCTTTCCTCCTCCAAAAACCAACCCTTTTCCACTTTACGCTTCCAAACTATCCAATTACAGCTTGTCATTATTAACAACGGTAGACTGGTGGAGTATGTTTCTGCTCATGCAAGCTCGTTCCAAGCATCCCACCAATTGAAAAGCAATACTGTGGATAAATATAAATAAAAACACATCAAATGTGATGTTCCAGAGTCTAGTGGACTAACATGTTGATTATACCAATAATGTAAGCAAGCACTTATTTTAATCTGATCTAATGCAATTTTTAATTTGGGCCTAGAAAAACAGATCCATTAGGTCTACTTAAAAATTCCACAATAATCCACAGAAGCCAAGCACATAAGTGAAGTCCAACAAACCATGGGGCTTGCATAAACAAACTGAATGCTATCTGAGCTTTGATTTAATTTTCCACTCAGTGCACAAGAACTGGAGTGTAAACAAAATTAACAGTACCATTCTGGATGAAACACTGGACAGAACAGCAAGCACATGATTTATTTTGACTTATGAATGTGTCACTGCTGGAACTGTTTCAACATTAAACCTAGGTTTTAATCTGAAAAGCTGAATGAAGTTCAGCCAGGTGGTCCTAATGAGCAGCACTTTTTCCTCTCTATATAAAAAGCTAGTGTGCAACATAATGTAATATACAAATCATCTACATTTGTCTTGTATTGCAGACAGCCCGTTTACACTATAAACTTCTCATGAATAGGCTGCCTTTATTTCTGTCGTGGTTGCTTGACAGTGAAGAAGATAAATAATAGAACCAAACCCATTCCCGCTTTGTGTTTGTGATTTTGTCAACCCATTATGCCTACACTTAGCGTGTACTTGCATGCAATTTCCAAACTTCCTTCACCCTGCCTAATATCTGCCATATCTGCTCACAATTCCATTCTTTATCATCAAAAACATTCACATATATATAACTTGAGTATGAAACATGAATATAAAATAATACTTGAGAAAAAAGTAATACTGGAAATGCAAAATACTTACAACATCCAAAATCTTCTCTTCCATATCATAGACAGTGCAGTCCTGTGCAGGAAAGAAAGAAAAAGTGCAGAACATTGAAACCTCTGTGAATAATAAAAACAAAAAGTTCAGATTTAGGAATGTTGTATAATTACAGAGCTTGACACAACAGCAGCGAATGACCTCCAGCCTCAAATAAACAGCTTTCAGCCTTGAATTACATCTCCATGTCCAGTCCAAGACAAGATAATTACACAACACATTGTGGGAGTACACCAAAGTGAGGAAGACGAGGACAAGGAAACCTAGCATCTGGTGCATTAAGGGTATAATGGAAAGAAGGCTTTAATAAACACAGTTTGATGTCATATATTTTAAAGAAACGTTCTGAAGATTTTATATTCTGAGCTGAAATTAAAAGTACACTGAAAAGGAACCAGTCCTGATCTAATGTTCGAAGGTTGCTGACATTTGCTATGCCAGCTTTGAAGGAACGGTTATCCAATGATAATCAACACTTACTACACAGACCACATCAAATATGGTGACACACATCAACTAGAGTGCAAACCTCTTTCGTTCTCATGTCATGTGACCAAACATCATTTTGTATCACCATATTTGATGTAGTTTGTGTGTTCATCAATATCTTATTTTATACTCAAAGTGACTTGGGCCTAAATTTATTTATAACATTTATTTATTACATTTCTAATCATATTTTGAGGCTTCACGTGACTGGGAATGAGAGGGAAATGTCAGAAGCAGTTGTTTTAATCCGTCAGCCCTCTGCATTTGTCATGCTACATTCCTTAAGAGGCTATGCAATCTAATGATTTTATCCCACATCATTAAACTCTTGACTGGGCTGGAAACTCGACCAGACAATCTCTTGACCCCCCGTTCAATACACCCAGGCCGCTTCTGACCAGTTTGGTCTTTGGCTCTGGTTCCAGTTTACTCTCTATAGAGACTCTTGGTTGACCATTATTTCAACCACTCGCACAAGTGAAATAAATAAAGAAAGAAATATATAACATATATATATATATATATTAAATATACAATATATAATAATTTTATTACAAGTATTATATATTTGTTTTTCATTTAAATATATTTATTTTTCATTTAAGTGAGTGGTTATTTAAACACTTACATTAGCCTGAGTCTATACTAAATTGTTTACTTTTGCAGCATTTTCTGGATTAAATAAAACTACACTGATATATTACCAAAGTAAAACTTGGTAAAACATGCCCTTTAATAACGTGAAAAACAAAACAAAACAAAACATTCACGCTATATTTTAAACTTTTTAGAGTTTAAATATTTCAACATGCTTCATTAAACTGGTCCTTAGTGTAGTGACATATGGGGGGAAATTCTGCTTCCACTGTTAAAGGTTTTGTTCAACTAAATGGAATTGCAAAATGTCAAAACCAAGAAGGCCACATACCATATCACTCTCTTTCCATTAGACCAGCCAATCACAGACGTCTACAAACAGTCAAAAATAACACTGTAAACACTCAATCTCTCCCCAAGTCATTTGAATTGAGAGCTTAATAAGTATCCCAACTACCAGAGACAGCCAAGACCTATGAAACCCCAACCATGAAGTCACAATTCTACAAAATTTTCCATTTCCCAAACAAGAATCTATGCAGGGCTGTCAAAATGTTAAAGTTCTCTCAAATTCTCATTAGAAATCTTCTGAAAACATAAAAACAACTTCTTGGAAGAAATTTGGAATGTCTACAATGTGACTGAACTGAACACTGCCTCCGACCAATCCATTAAACCCAAAAACTCTTCATATTAACTAAATTAAAATATACAATTTAATCAATTTAAAATACTAGCCAAGAACGTGACAGGAGAGAGTATATGAGAGTACACATATCAAACTAACACCATCCACTGCATCAACCATCTTGAAGTATCTATGAAAGCATGTAACCACAAGCAAGGAAGATAACATGAAGGAATGCTGGAGGCCAACTTTAAAAGACCATCCTGGCTTGTTTAATGAAACTGTAAACTCAGAACCTGTGACTGACGTGTTGAGGGGTCTGCTTATTACTGTCTGAAGTAAACCCCCCAAAGCAAACACTGCAAGACAACATATGGTTAGATAACTAGCTGCAGTTTCCAGCTTTCCAGCTCCACTGGGAAATGAATGAGAGCTTGAAAATGAACGTGGAACGTGAGTATGTTCAGTGTGTCTATGCTATTTAAAGGAACGGTCATTGTGCTGACCTGTTGTACTGTAGTAGTCAGTTCCAGACACAACTGAATGATTTTGTTCTTGGTGGTGGTGAAATCACTGATCCCCGTCAATGGAGTTCTGCAGACAGAGAAAACGAAGGTTAAAAGAGCTTACAACATTCATACTGTATAAAAGATCAAATTAATACGAGGACAGGACAACAAACTCCTTGTGAAGGGCTTTCTGATGTGGCCTTACAATAGCACAGAACTTTATTTCCATCAACGTGTGTCTGGAGTTTCTGAGTCTGTGGTCATAAAAACTGGAGCTGGAATTAAACATGCTACCATGTCAACTCCCTATGAAACCATTAAGCACAGTCAGTTTCCATTTCTTTCTTTCCTAGACAGATCAGAACAATCGCACCATGTAACTTGAGAAGATATCGCTGAATTTCTGTGGTTAAGGCAAAATAATAATAATAATAATAATAATAATAGTAGTACCAGGAGCTTCGACTTTCAAAGTCAAAGTCAACATCATTTGTGTCATAATATCCATATAAAATTGCAGTTACAGTAAGGCACTTGAAAATTAAATTAAACAGGTTTAAAAGCAGAAATATGAAGCTTGTATATTTGTTAAAGCACATTTTGTTAAATGTTCTTCAGAAGAAAAAAATTGTGTTTTTTTTGTGATTGGATTATAGTTCTAGGTGGATGAACTTATTTATTCCTGGCGTACTTCCTGTGTTGGGAATTTTCTCTATGTAAGCAGTCGCTTTCTGATGTATCTTTTGGATATAAATTTAAAATTTGATTCAATGCATTTTGAGATTAGTACCTTAGTTAGCTTAACAACATGCTATGTCAAACCAAAACTCTTTTAAGCCAAGTGAGCTCACTCTGTGGCTATATTTATATGGGCAAAACCTTTTAGTCATGCAAGTACAACTATTTACTTGAAAGAAGAAAAACTTAATCTAAACAGAATAAAGCGATACTACATTTAGTTGGTCACTTGGTATCCATTTCTGTGTTATTGCACCAGGGACAAACTGAGATCTCAATGCACTGAATTACTGCTATGGATGCGTTGAGATGCCTCTATGAAAAATGCGAGGCTCTGGGACAACAGCCGCAATTTTGATTCCTCCCATTTCTATATATTTACAAGTAACCGCCTCTGTTATACAGTCTCTGGTCAACTCTACTGGAATTGTGTGAGGATCATTTGTGTGGTTCGTGAAGTAGCTGCTTGGCTGATTTTTCATGTTTGTGAATTAAACAAAGACAACTGGAGCATGATTTACAAGAAAAGACTATTTCAGTCTTCAACATTTCTCATTTATTTAAATGTTACTTGCCATTTCCTTGTAATTATATGTGAATTTACTAGCAGTTTATGAGTGCAAACTGTTTAAAAGTAAATCCTACACCAAACTAAAACACAGCTTTTGTGCTCACAAAAATCTCTCCTTCATGAGAAAGAGTGGTTAGCTGTGCACCGAGGGTTAGGAAAGAAAGGCGGATTGTATCTGGTTTCAACTGTCTGCCCTGTCTGGAAAAATCTAAGTTGAAATATATGACCTTACAGAGGGTTAACGTCAGCTTTAAGAGTAAAAACCCATTATAAATCATCCATGTGCGACACACCACAGCCCTTTACATGCTATACGTCCCCATTACATAAATAAAGAAGCAACAGAAACAGAAATAAGCAAAAGAAATATGTAAAGAAATGATAAATAGGGATATTTGTACCTGTCCAGCCATGCCAGGAGGCTTTTGGCTGCTCCAATAAGTTCAACCACAGAGGAGAGGAATTCATTTGGGAGCTTGCTAGACGTGTTGCATTCATTCGTAGGGCTCTTCCTTCGTTCTGATGTTGCAGTGTGAAGGCTGTTGGTCACAGCTCTCATCTTCAGCACCAGGTTCTTCAAGTTATCGGTCTCCACACCATAGTTCTGAGGAAGAAGTAGAATTGTATATTTACTGTAAATTATATATTACTGTAAATCCAAAATATACTTTGGTTTTTACACATACGCTAGGGTATGTATACAGTACATATCACCAAAGTAAAATTGAAATAAAATCGCAACATAGTTTAGTATGATTATCACTGTGATTTAAATAAAGGGGTCCTATTGTGCTTTTTCACTTTTTCAGCTTTAGCTAGTGTGTAATGTTGCTGTTTGAGCATAAAAATGATCTGCAAGGTTACAAAGCTCAAAGTCCACTTTAAGGAGACCTATTATGCCCCTTTTTACAATACACAATATGTAATATATACATACATTTACTACATGTAATATACAGTGTCCTCCACTAATATTGGCACCCTTGGTAAATATGAGCAAAGGCGGCTGTGAAAATAAATCTGCATTGTTTATCCTTTTTATCTTTTATTCAAAAAATTCACAAAATTCCAACCTATCATTGAAGTAAAACAATTGAAAGTGGGGTGAAAATCTCATTGTGAAATAAATGCTTTTTCTAGTTCATGTTGGCCACAATTATTGGCACCCAATTATTGCAATGTAATTTTTCCCAGGGTAACAGCTCTGAGTTTTCTCCTATAATGCCTGAAGAGTTTGGAGAACACCTGACAAGAGATCAGAGACCATTTTCTTCATCCAGAATCTCTTCAGATCCTTCAGATTCACTGCTTCTCTTCAGTTCACCTCACTCATTTTCTACAGGGTTCAAGTCAGAGGACTGGGACAGCTATGGTAAAAAATTCATTTTGTGCTCAGTGACCCATTTTTGTGTTGATTTTGATGTTTGTTTTGGATCGTTGTCTTGGTGGAAGATCCAAACATGGCCCATTATAAGATTTCTAACAGAGGCAGTCAGGTTTTGATTTTTTATCTGTTGGTATTTGATAGAATTCATGATTCTATGCATCTAAACAAGATGTCCAGGACCTCCAGCAGAAATATAGGCCCACAACATTAAAGATCCAGCAGTGTATTTAACCATGGACATGGGGTACTTTTTATCCCTGTTTGTACTAAACTCATCTGGTGGGTTTGCTGCCAAAAAGCTCTTTTTCCAGTTTCATCTGACCATAGAAGCCAGTGTCATTTGAAGTTCCAGTCGTGTCTGATAACTGAATATGCTGGAGATTGTTTTTGGATGAGCTAGGAGAATTTTTCTTGAAGCTCTCTGGAACATCATGTGGTGATGTAGGGGCTGTTTGATAATTTTTTCTTAGGTTTCTGACCCCGAGACTCAACTAATCTCTGCAGTTTTCCAGCTGTGGTCCTTGGAGAGTCTTTAGCCGCTCAAACTCTCCTTCTCAGCATGCATTAGGACGATATAGACACATGTCCTCTTCCAGGCAGATTCATAACATCTTTAGTTGATAGGAACCTCTTAATTATTCCCCTGATGGTGAAAATGAGGATTTTCAATGCTTTAACTCTTTTCTTACAGCCACTTTCTATTTTGTGAAGCTCAACAATCTTGCTCTGCACATCAGAACTATATTCTTAGGTTTCACTCCTTGTGATGGACGATTAAGGGAATTTGGGCTTTATGTTCCTCTTATTTATATTTCTGTGGAACAGAAGTCATGGCTGGACAATCTCATGCTCCTAGTCACCCTGGTGTGCTAAAAAATGGGAATATGAATGGGAATATACTTCAGAGATATTTTACTCATAAGAATTTCTAGGGGTGCCAATAATTGTGGCCAACATTCATTGGAGAAAAACATTTATTTCATCATAAAATTTTCTCCCCACTTTCAATTGTTTTACTTCAATGATAGGGTAGAATTTTGTGAATTTTTTGAGTGAAAGATCAAATGGATAAACAATGCAGATTTATTTTCAAAGCCGCATTTGCTCATATTTACCAAGGGTGCCAATATTAGTGGAGGGCACTGTAAGTCTCAGGTGTCCCCAGAATGTGTCTGTGAAATTTCAGCAAAAAAATACCCCACAGATCATTTATTATATCATTTTGAAAATACCTATTTTGAGTAGAAGCAGAAACACGCTGTTTTCATGCATGTCTCTTTAAATGCAAATGAGCTGCTGCTCCCAGGCCCCTTTTCCAAAACAGGGCTGTGCCTTTACAGCTTGTACCTCGGATACTTTGCTAAAAAACATCAGTTTGACTTTGATTATCATGTCTATTGCGCTAAAATCATGCATTTTAAACCATATTAGTTTAAACTTCTGAAATACGTTTTTCTGAGCGAACACATCCGAAGCACGCATACAGAAAGCGGCTGTCACATGGCGTGTAAGTACTAAACTAAGTTCTCTTTCATGTCTTATTGTGCTTAAACTGTCAAATACACACAAATTTATGTTAAAAACACACAAGTAACAACCTTAAAACTCAATATAATCTGCCAGACACCTCCTTTTTTATGTATTTGTGCATTAGATCGGCCCTTCGGGCATATGGGGTGCCTTGGAACTCTCAACTACCTGTTCACTCTTTGCACAAACTAATCCTTTTTTCTGAGGAATCTCCCTCCTCTGCTTCAGTTATCTATCTCTTTCTTCTTGAACATTCATACAAAGCTTTATCTATTACAATTGTCTGGGCTAAGGATCTTAATGAGGATGTGCATGTTTTATTTTCAGATCAGGTATGGGGTATGTTTAAAATGTCTTTTAAAAGCCCTAATCATCGAATGATTCTCTGGAAATTTCTGCATAGGGTTTACTTGACTCCAATGAAACGTTTTTATATGAATCTGTCATCTTCTCCTAAGTGTAATCTCTGTTTGGAAGGATCTTTAGGCACGTTTTTACATTTTTTTTTTCTCTTTCACCTTTTTGGACTCAGCTCTCACAGGACCTATCATATTTTTTGGGTACTGAGATATTTAATGAATGACTTTTGAGACCTCACCTTGTCTGTCCAACAAAGATGTTTACAGTTAGCTGCTCTCACAGCGGCAAAAAAATGGCTAGTCAACCACTGGAATCCTCCTCGCACAATGGACAGATGAACCTGGACTGTGTATTTGTTGGACATTATATTGATAGAACTCACAACTTCTCGTATACATGGATCTAATGTGAAAACTGTAATTATATTTATGGTATTCAGCTTTTAATGTTGTGTCATCTTTTTTAAAATCTTTGTAAAAAACGTATTTTATTTTTATTATTTATCTATTTATTTATTTATTTATTTAAGGTCTACATTGTATTCTATTTTTTTTAAGTATACCAGGGGTGGGATGGGTTGGGGTGGGTTCTAAATTTGCACCTTTGCTTTTTGTTTTATATTACTGTTCCCAGAAATAATTTCAATAAACAAAAAAACAAAAACAAAAAAAACACACATACAAGTAACAAAAACTGTCGGTTATGTCTGTGAGGGTAAACAGCTGGGAAAGAAATCACATGTTTATATTCGATCTGTGTGGCAGCAGCGTAATATACAGTTAATAAATCAATAAATCCACTGCTCTCTTGTCTCCTCTGAGGCTGGGACTCTAAATAGTGTTCTCCGCTTGTCAGTGCAGCCAAAGACAGAAAAGTTAGCATGCTTTTCTTGAACTTTCGTAATGGTGTTAGAACTGATACACCATTGTCGCTTGCAAAAACACAATGGTGGTGCCGTGGGTGGAAACTTGCAGATTAAGGGGTGGTAATAATATAATAAGTTCCCCTTTCTACATCACGGGGGGAGCGAAATCTGAGTGGCTCATTTTTTCACAAGCTTGCAGAGAAAACCTAACAAATTTTCCCCCCCCCCCAAAAATTACTGGGTTGTTCTTTTTTACGTTTTCTGGGTTGGTAGATGCACCAGGGACCCGACTATAGAACTTAAACACAGAAAAAGTCAGATTTTCATGATATGTCAACAGAATCATTTAAATAATCCCCACCACGGGCGAGACCTGGTTGAGCTGCGCTAGAGAAAATAAAGAAGAAGAGATGCTTTGTTAGCGTGTTGTCACCATTCCAAAGAGACACCGTTTCGTTTGGACCCAAAACCCCTTTATTTATACGCTTGCAAAGGTCCTGCACGATCCTCTTGTTTGCATGCATTCTCATGGTCTTAATCAGACTCAATCTGGTAGGGCAAAATTGATGCTATTATTACTTTATAGTGATATTGACATATAATAAAACTGATCAAATTGTGTAGCTCTACAAACAAAGCACAGAAAAAAAATGGTTAAATCATAATTTTCTCAAAAAAAATCACAATTATATCTTTGTTTCCCAAATTGTGCAGCCCTACCACGCATACTGTGTATGCTCAGTTCGCACATGCACCTTAAAATTTTTTGCACCAACTACTGTAGTTTGTCCACAAGATAGCAACACTGGCCAGGCCTTTGTTTTACTGTCAAAAAAGAAACAGTGCACACTGAATTTGACAAGTGACTCAGTGAGAGGAATTAAGTGATACACATAACTCCAGTTTAAATGAGTATAACATTTTTATCGGTCATAAGTTTTGGAAAAAAAATAGCGCAGACGATGGACAAGAATGATTCACATTCAAATTCATAGATACACTAACCGTTCACGTCAAAACTGAATTATACTTTGGGCTAAACAGCATGAAAATTTACTAGATTCTAGCATATAAACATTCATAAATTCATAAAATAATCATATGACAGGTATGAAAATGAGGCGGTGAGGGATAGAAGTACAGTGTGTTCAATGTATTGTACTGTTGTTTAACAACATAGGTTACTGATTATTCAGCTGATGAAACGTCTTTCTGAAAAAAAAAAAAAAAACTTTTAGTAGACAAAAACTCCATAAAACTCTTTGAAGTTTGTGAGTTGTAAAAATTACATGATTTAGGACTTTTTTTTTCTTACAGACTGTAAGTCTGTCCCTCACAGTCCATTTTCACCAGTGTTAAATTCAATATGGCATCTTACTTGATTAAAGTCTATATATATATATATATATATATATTAGTGGTGTCAAAATTAGCGCGTTAACGCATGCGATTAATTTTTTCTGATTAATGCGTTAAAAATATTTA
>JAFVLL020044378.1:0-19256 GCA_021397915.2 Tor tambroides | reverse complement strand
CATTAAAAAAAAAAAAAAAAAAAAAAAAAAAAAATCTACATCAAGACTATCTGCTATGGTCTAAAAGGGATAGTTTCCTCACCTTCATCACATTCCAAATACAGTATGACCATTGTTGCTTGGCCATTCAAATGTGGCGTGTTGTGCAGGTCTGATGTCAAGAACACAAGAGGTAATTGATTTATGTATGTCTTGCATCCATCGTTATTCATGTAAAATCTAAAGTATTTCAGTCAAATGACTTCTGATAACTTGGGATATAGTATATGAGTCATATGAACTAATTTGGGCAACCACTGGTCCACCTGTTTTCACTAGTTTAGTGATAGTAATATTGGGTGAACTATTCCTTTAAGCAGCAAGCTATTAGATGTATATTTAGTAATAGCTGCCCTGTGAATTTCAAAGGCTTCAAATTGAGGAACAGAATTTCTATGACTTCAGCTGCACATAAAGTAATTCCTGTTAAATAGTTGCCCAGATTCACTGTAAAACCCAACAGTGAAATTAACTAAATTAAATGATTCTTTTCACTTAAATATAACTAAAAGTTCACTGTACCTAATAGAAAAAAGTCACATTTATTGAACTCAGTAACTCATTATATTAAGCTAAACTTACACTGTTTTTTTAGAATTGAGTTAATTATTTATACAGTCAAACTGAATGAGTTGACATGATTTTGGCCTATGTTTCCCTGTCTTGTGTTGTGTGTTCAAGGACTTTTATTTTGTATTGTGTTCCTCTTGTTTCTGTGTTTCCTTCCTGTGTTTAGTTCCTGGTTTGCCTCTTTGCTCCCTTCATCTGCTGTGTTTGTTAGCATAGCGACCCCTTTTAGTTTGTGATTCATTAGCTCCACCCTCTCCTTGTTAACTCATGTATTTACACCCCTGTGTTTCCCTTGTGTTTTTGTCAGTAGTTGTTTTGTTCTGCTGTCTTCTCACTACTTGTTGCATGCATACCTATGTTTATTGTTTTATCTTAATGTACCTTAATAAACCTTTTGCACATGGATCTGTCTCATGACGAGATATTCAAATCAACATTAATATCAGTGAGTTATTATTAATACCTGACAACTAAACGATCAGAAATGGTAGCCTATATGTCCTGAAATAAGAATCTTATAACTCCCCAAAGTGCTTTGAGGGTTTTTATTTATTGAATGGTAAGGTTACCTACACCTGACATGGTTTGTAGGAAATGAGAGATTGGTTTTCTCCATCAGGGCATAGACAAAGTTCACGGTAGACGCTCTCACAGATGGGGGCAGGAATTTGCTTCCTGTTCAGCACGACATAGACTTCAGGACACCCCATCAGGGAGAGATCTGGAGTGCTGGTAACACTGACACGTAGCACTTTCCGCCTCCAGTACTTGGCCTGAGTGTCTTTAATATCATTTCCAGATATATGAGACAATAGGAAACTTTTTCCATCGAAGAGGCTGCTGTGATTTACAGACAAAACAGATGAATAAGGTTTAGGTAGATGATCTGGAAAAATCATCTCATTCTAAATCATTAAATCTACAAGAATCCTTACGGTGACACATTTCACATAATGTGTTAATTGACATCTTAGATTCTGGGTGTATATTGCTTTATTATTTTATCTGAATATTTCATACTTTTATATTATTCCATGGCTCTCTGCAATACTTGATTGCAACTGATCAATCAGACATTCTGTGGTCAAGTATTTGGAATAGTGCCTACTTTAAAAAATAATGCTTCTTTATTGGTATCCATGGTTCCATGAGGAACCTTTAACATTCATGGAACCTTTCCATTGCACAAAAGATTCCTTATAGTGGAAAACAGTTCTTAAATGTTACTAAAATGTGCTTCACACTAAGGAAATAAAAATGTTCTTTTAACAACTGTTCACTGAAAGGTTCTTTTACAGAACCAAAAATGGTTCTTGATTTTTAAGAATGTACTGTAACTGCTGTTGTCCCAGGTTGTTCCATGTTGATATGTTGAGGATTTGTGGCCACTGCCTGCTTTTGATCCTAAGGGTCTGGGCCCAATTATAGCATTCAGTGCTGGACACTGGGATGTACTGTATCATTTACAAGCATTGACACGACCATCTGTCAAAGCAGCCAAGACCTTCTATTAGCATGTCCATGTGTTCATATCAGGTCCTTGTATTTTCTACCCCCTACAGACACCAAAGTCTGTCTGAGCCATAGTCATCTCTCATGTAAATGTTTCCCTAAAAAAAAAAAACATACTGTTCTGTGTAGTAAACAACATTATTATTCCACAAAGCTAGTGCACATTACATTTTTTTTTCTCAAACATGTGTTCAAATAGCAAGTGACTAACTACCTATTTGTGACCCGTGCTGGCAAAATGAGTCGGAATGCGCACAAACTAATTTTGAGCTACAGGCAAAAGAAGTGAAAAATGTCAGTTTTGGTCGAATTTGAGTTCATTAAGCCCTCTTCTAGCGATCTCAGTGCTCCAAATAGTAATTAAACATCCAAAATGGTCTTTATTTTTACGTTTTCTGAGACGAGTACCTTTTCTCTGCTCGCTTCTGGACGACGGCTGCTGCTTCTCAACACAAGTTGTAAGTCTATTATTGCAAAGCACAGCATTCCAGTTTTGTGAATATTCATATCGAATTCTCGATGACATGAGTCCAAACCAGTGAAATCTGATTTTTAAACCCATGCTGATGAAAACAAAACGATCGCGCTGACTGACATTTGCAAAGCGCATGCATAAGACGCACCTTTCCACGAGCGCGCGATCTCCCTTATAAAGTACATTATTGCGAAATATGTATTGGCAAGATTCACACAATCATAATCTGTTATGTCTTACATGAACGTTTAGTTAATGGTTGAGGGAAAATCTGATGTGTAACGTTATATTTGATCCATGCATTACAGTAGGTCTTAATATAGATCTGTCTCAATGTTAATCATACATAAAAAGAAAAGACGGAATCACTCGCAGCTCTTGATTAAACTACTGTTTATTTGCATCTTTGTTCTTATTTTTAATAACAAAGATAAAATAAAAATAGCTATATTGTGATTAATAATATAGTAATTATTATTAAGAAAAGAATTGGAGGAAAATATGCAACTTTGCTTGGTGATTTTGCTTTGGAATCTTTAACTCGATTTTTCTCGAAATCAGATCCAATGAAAATAAAAAGAACTCATTTTTGAAAATTTGCACACTCTGACTCATTTTGCCAGCACGGGTCACATTTGTAAATTAGCAGGTCAACGGAAGAAAATAATACTGTTTGATCAATATTTGTGTGCCAGGAAAAGCCTTTAGAAATTTTTCATTTAAGGACTGCATATAATCAGTCACAAAGTTCTTTGAATTGATCTATGGGATATTGCTCAAAGAGTTGTTAAAGAGAGTACTGAAATTTACTTTAAATTTACTTAAGCTGAGATCCCAGAGATCCCAACAATGTATGTTGTACAATAACAATAGTAATGTAGAAAATTATGTATTATTTTTCCTTTTAAATATTTGTATGTTTCTCTGACCAAATAGGATTATCATCATTAACTAAGACTAAAATTAAAACTAAAACCATTCAAAAATAATAATAAAACAAACTAAAACTGAAATAAAAACTATCAAGAATTATATAGAAAACTAAACATGAATAAAAAGCTATTTCAAAGTTTTTATTTATTGATTTATTATTTTTTGAGGAGAGATTTTGTTTTAGGACCCCCCCCCCCCCTCTTCTATTTAACAGAACTATCAAATTAATTACATGATATGCTGTTTATTTAACTAAATTATTCACAGACAACAGTATTAATATTCACTGAGAAATGAACAGAATTAAACTCACTTTGCATAATGAGTTAAGTCAGTCTATCGGAGGTAGAGTTAGGGGCTGCTAACACCGTTGTTGTTTTTTTTAAAATGCTGTGTCAAGTTTAAATTAATTTCAACTTTGGAAAACATGTTTTGAGATGCCTTCTGTTCCATTCTTATGCATACCAGTTGCTTATGAAAGTAAAATGTGTCCTCCTGTTTGAGCAGCTCTTCATTCTGTGCTGCCTGCTCTCAGTGTGGTTTGGCAAAATGTGTTGACTGTAATAGTAGCTTTACTAGGGCTTGTGCTGAGAGCACACTGGCAAAAACATGCTGGCACTTCAGGCCTGAATTGCTCCAGTGGTAGTAAATGGTATGAGGGGGAGCAATTCATTTTGTTAGGTTGTTTTATCATTTGATAAAATGTACTTATTGTGAACATACACAAAACTCTTGGAGAGCCAAATTTAGCTTTAATGAAGTGGGTTTAGGATCAACACTGTAGTGTAATTACATTGTAAAATAATTACATGCAGGTCTTGCAATTTAACAGTGTGTATGTACACAATAAGGACATTGTATCAAATGCTTATGTACAATACATACATAGTAGAAAAAGAAACCTAATATAAAGCTGGTAAGTAAGTAAAGCTTAATTTGGTAGTTCTTAAATATATATTTCCAACAGTCAATATGTCATAAATAGGTCATTCATTCAAAGCCACAACAAATGTGAATAAAAACACTAACCAGAGCACAGAGGAGATCTACGGCCTCTAAAACCAGTTCCTGGTGGCCAATGCGGGCAATACCCAGTTCCTCAAGGTCCTGATGGGAGATCTTCAGTAGCTGTTCTCCATTAATCTTCTCTCTCTCAAAGTTGTGCACATACTGTTGTAGGCTGTCATCCAGACCTTCACATGAAAAGATGAAAGAAAATAAAGAAAATAAATAAATAAATATACTTTTATTGAGCAAGGATGCATTAAACTGATCAAAAGTGACAGTGAAGACATAATGTTACAAAAGATTTCTATTCCAAATAAATGTTTGTTTATTTATTTGTTTGTTTGTTACTTTCTATTCCTCAGAGGAATCTAATATACATATATATATATATGAAGAGTTTGGTTCCAAAAAGCGATAAACACCATTTTTTTAAAAAAGTTTCCGCCAAAATCAGTATTGTATCTGGTCGGTATCGAAAAGTCAATTTTTAGTTTTATGCAAAATGCGATATCCGTCATGTTATTCTGTCATGTTTTCTCCCTTTTTTTCCAAACCACGACAAACACCAGTCTCCCTTCTCTGCAGAACGCGATATATATCCGTTCAACCAATCACAGCGCACCATTCCACGCATTGTAAACAGTAATGGCGGCACTTTGAATACACCCGGCATCCTAGTTTTCCTCATCTGCTTTGTACTTTGTGATCAACAAACAAACAAAAAGGGCTGCACGATAAATCACATGTGATTGTCATGCACATGTCGTCAGTAAAGCCGGTTCTGTGATTAGTAGTAAATCTCCATCACGTGCTTTCAGATGGAGCGGCATTTACTACACAGATCCATAGTTCACTGACAAGCTATGCAATATCGCGTTCATAATCGCAGATTATGAATGCGATATTGCATAGCTTGTCAGCGTAACTGTTTTTATTAATGCCATTAATGATTTTGTTAATACAGTGTATAGCACTTGTCAACTAAATGAACGTGGCAAAGATGAATGCACTTTTGGAGGTTGAATGTAAGGGAAATGTCATTTTGGAATTTCTGTGGTCTAATGTGATACTGTTGTTCATGTTCTTGTTCATGATGACATTTTCTTTTATTGTTGTAATTAATTTATAGCATTAACAAGATGACCCATTGAATTCATTTTGGGAGCGATGACTGGTTGAATGTAGGCTATTTTTAGTCCAGTGCCTTGTAAGATTAATATTGACCAAGTTCAGAGGCTGTCATATGTGGATCAACTTGCTTTGTTGTGTATTTCCAACAGTTTCGATATGAAAAAATAACTTTTATATTGATTCAATGGATTGCATTAACGTGTCATGGATTTATTGCATTTTGGGGAAAAAATTCTCTCTTTTTATAATAAATCTTTGAAAATCAAAATCTGGATTTGAATTTATGTAATTATAACCTAAAGATGCAATGTGAAAGTTTGAAACAGAAAATAGTGGTTTTCATCTTGCCACTGTCTTGGTAAAGAAAACACATTTTTACTCAAATTAATCAAAATGGTTTTATAGTGTTTTGGAGCCAAACTCTTCATATGTGTATATATATATATATATATATATATATATATATCCCACAAAAATATTGAAGTCTGGAAAACATTACATGACTTTTAAAATCTGAACAGATTAAAAAAAAAAAAAAAAAAAAAAAAAATCAGGGCAAAAATCTGTAGTATATTCATGACTTAAGCCACACAAATGCTTCTTGAGCAAATCAGCATATTAGAATGATTTCCGAAGGATCATGTGACACTGAAGACTGGAATAATGATGTTGAAAATTCAGCTTTGCATCACAGGAATAAATGACATTTTAAAATATAATCAAATAGAAATTTGTTATTTTAAATTGTAATAATTCACAATATTACAGTATTTTTGATCAAATAAATGCAGTTTGGTGAGCATAAGACTTTTTTCAAAAACATTAAAAAAGCTTACCAACCCTAAATTTTGAACAGTAGTATATGTAAGATAAATACATAAGATATGTAGGGAAAAAAAAAATTCTCTAGAAATGTGCTTCATTTCATGACACTGCAACAGGTGTGTATAGAGCTTCCAGACACCATAAACATCATGTTGTTTTCACCTGCCTGAGTGTGTAGGCCGTGTGTGTCAAGCTGTTTGAACAATTGACAGGTTTTGTTGTTTTTGCAAAGGGTCAACTATAATTACAGCAAACCTACTAACTCACAGAAAGTACACTTCAAAGGAAACTTATGTCAGCAGACTGGTTTAACTGGATTCTTCAGGGCTTTGTTATGCCTTGTTCAGTTTCTTTACGCATTGATCTGTTTGGAAACGTTGATGTATTTCCTGCTTCTGTTTCCTTTTTATGTAAATCAAATGAAACTCGGTTACAAGGATTTGCTGAGCTAGCTAGGAACTTATGTCTGACTCTTGACAAGAACGTCCAACACCCACCGGATACACAATGCACTCAGTCACCCAGGCTGCAGCAGCAGTGAGGGACGGTGAAGGATGGTCCTGTGGGACGAGGGGGGAAGGGTGTTCACCCAGTCAAAGGCACTACAGAGAGAGCAGCTGCGAAGGTCTGGCCCCGTGCCCTCGGACTCAACGGCTTGACAGGCCAGACAAAATCACTGACCTTAATATTCAATACACAGTCCACCGCCATTTATTTTTGGAAAACTCAAACAAAGTTGAGGCTCTGCTATATCAGTGAACGGTTCGTTGTGCACAAGAAGTACACTTCAGCATACTTTTAAAAGGACTTAACTGCATGTTATTTGCAATTAAATGAAAATGTATAGTTTAAATTTATATTAAATGTGTCATTAGTTGAACTTTAGAATGTTTGTTTTGACCCACTTAAAGGGATAGTTCACCCAAATATGAAAATTCTGTCATTTACTCACCCTCATGTCACATCAAACCTGACTTTTCTTCTTTTGCGGAACATAAACATAGATATTTTGATGAATGTTGATAATTAAACTAATAACAAAGTTACCATTGACTTCCATCGTGCAAAAAATGCTAAGACATTTCTCAGATTATCTTCTTTTATGTTCCACAGAAGAAATAATTTCATACATGGTGAATAAATGCTGAAAGAATTTTCATTTTTGGGTGAACTATCCCTTATTATATGTAATTTCATAAGTCTATCGTTTTTGATACATGGTTAAAGTGCTTAATGTACTGACAAGCATTTATGTTAAAGTAAAATATATTTTAATGTAATTTCTATTGAAACTTGTATGTCATGCATTTAAATATATTTATAATTACTTATTTAAAATTTAAAGATTTAAAATGTACTTCAAAAAAAACTTTTTCATCATCAATGGGCAAGAAAATCCAAGCGTGCTTTCAGAAAACATTTATCCAGTAATAATATTAATATTATTTTCAGGAAATGTTTAATATAAATGAATGAATTGCAGTGATGTAATTATTACAAAGCAGTTAAAATGCTGTTCAACTGCACATATAATTAAATGAATGCATGTCTATTTCCACATTTTATTAAACAATGTAGAATTAATTGAATTACTGGCATATAAGTAGAAGAACGTTATGCTCTTTAGTTTGCGTCCGCATGAGAAAATAAATCCTAATTTGCTATTTAGGCTCAAATCCGATCATATGCGCGTTTTATAAATGAGGCCCCTAGTGAGGATCTCACTGCAGAAAAAGCGAGGGCCTGGGTGTGTGTGTTTTTTTTTGGCCTAGAAAATCTATATTACTAAAAACCGCATAGCTCAACAACACCATGTTTTTTTCTCTACAGTTTCTTTTGTCCGAGACTTGTTAAAGTATCATGTTTCTGATCAAAATTGGATAATTACACACTTGGCTCAGTCTATAGTCATGTTTTTGCAAATCTGGCTCTTGCCCTAACAGACTTTGATGTGATCACTGATAAACCCAACACCTTGTGCTCTGAAACTAAAACCTGCACATCTGTTCTAACAGGATGTGCTCCCAGCTCTCTGTACAATGCAGAGGCAATCGTTCCCAAAGCCTTCTCTGCAAGTCTCATAGCGTAAGTCTCGCTCACACAGGCCCCATGTCAACAGAATGGCAGGCTGTGGTTCTCAGGGGTTTGATTACATGAGAGAGAAAGCCCTTCCACCATCCAGAATGAAGGGCCTCCCAGTGGGAGTCTGACCTCCCTCTCCACACATACTCCATGTCCTCATATGCAGCGTGTACAATAGCCACTGCCACTGGAACTATCGCTCGTTCTATTGAGACTTCCAGTAAACCTGTCAGGATTGAAGGAATGTCCATTGTTTTTGGGCGGTCACCCTTTGTGGGAATTCCACAATTCCACAATGGTGCACAATCTCGATAGACATTTGTTATTGTGAAGGCAATAATTAGAAAAAATCCTTTGTGTGTGAAACCTCTCATTAGATGCAATAACCAAACGAGTAAACAGAAAGTCACAGAAAGTAAACAGACCACAGCAGAGTTATGGTTAGTGTAAAAAACAATAAATCAAATAGAATATGCAGGTGCTGCATGGTAGATTCTAGAGCTGCACGATTATGGTTAAACTGTTAACCCTGATTGTTTTTGCTCAAAAAAATATAATCACGATTATTAATCACAATTTCATCAGAATTACTGCACTTTCACATGCACAAATCAAGAGAACATCAACTTGCATGAACTGCTTACTGACTTAGTCGCAGCAAACAGTGCAAACGACCATGTGAAAGAAAGCCTACTTTCATTTGAGCAAAGAGATCACTTTTTGCTGTTTTTTTCGATTAAAATGTAAAAATTAAAATGAAATTTTTCAGTTCAAAATAAACAGCAGGCAAATATTACAGATGATTATGCTTAATAAAACGAGAGAAGCATAAATTGTGATCACGATTAAATGATGATTTATTGTGCAGCCCTGTTAAATTCTGTTGCATTTGTCAAGACCTCCAGAAAATTTAAGGATCTAGGGATTTTCAATATTTAGATTATTCAATAAACCCTGCTAATTTTTTTTTAAAATCATCACTTCGTCTCCTACTTCTTGGCTTCCTCCATCAACCTCTCTGTCTGATAGAAGACTTTTAGTCAATATAGTTTTAGGTACTAGACAAAGGACTGCTTTTTGTTATCACACAAGATGTGCTGACCTGATTTTGGGTATCAGACAAAGCGGATATCTTTACAAGATCTGGTAAAGAGACTGGATCTAATATTCCTGGAGTTGAGATTCAATCTAACAAAATCAAGGTGATAAAATCAGTCACTTGTATTGATTGGATTACAGCAGCTTTTATAACAATCAATACTGTCCTTCTGATTTGCAAATGTGCCTGCAGTTCAGCTTAATAAATACACACAGAAAAGAAAGGCAGTTGGATAAGGTTTTTTTTCACCCCTCATTCTTGAAACGAGAGACAAGAGGGAAAAAGCTTTTAGAATGACAGGTTTTAAGAAGATGCTCTGGGCCAAAAAACTGCTTTTACTATCCTGTTTGTCATTTTAGATGAAAAGACAGGGTTGGAAAAGAACTGGAAAAGTCCTTCAGGGACAGGAAACTTAACTGACAGGTTTGCTGAGGGTTACGAACATAATCTCTGTCAGAATTAACTGATAAGAAGGAGGACTAGCTCCTTGACTTATGGCTTTTCTGATGTTGTAAACTTGCTCTGTAGCTCACCTGGTGCAGCTCAAAGACTTGTAGAAGCACTGGACACTGCATTTCCAATACAAACAACAACCAGCATAATAAAACAATCAGATACATGTTCATCACTTTAAGTGACACTCCCTTGATTTTCCACTTTGAAAGTGTTGCAAAATGTGCAAGAATCAGCATAATAAAATTATGAAAAAATATGATAGCGCATGCATAAAAATGCATGCAAAAAAAATTACGACTGATCGATTTGCCTTTCAATCTGTAATGATAAAGTCCAATGTTACTTCAGTATTTATGTGTATGTGTACGATGCAATGTGGAGACTGCAACAACTATAACAGTTTGTGTTTGTGCTAAGAGAGACTCACATCTCACATCTTTAAAAGAGTAGAAAGACATTCCAATTGGTCACAACATCTGGAGAGAAACAGACACTGGACAAGGATGAAACTTAACTGTGTATTTTCGCGATGCTATCAAATAAGAGTATAGTTTGAAAGATTACATATTTGGCTTTACATACTACACAAATCTGAAGAATACTTTGAGCTTAAACCAAATGTTCTCTGTACACTCAATTTGTAGATTGCATCTATTATTTGCCCTTAGCCCTTAGATGAAACTATTGGAGACCAGAGCAAAAAAAATGATGTTGACAAGGGCATATGAAGGCTGGTTATGAGATTTTTCAACTCAGGTTTAAAAAGAGTACAAAGACATTTTATCAGTCAACCCCTTATGTGAAATAACACTGACACTGGACAAACATTTAAGTGTGCAGGTTACTCAAATTAGAGTAAACTAAAAGACTATGTGTTCGGCTGAACATCTACACTAAGCGTTCATGTTAAAACTGAGGTATATTTTGGGAATAAACCAGTTGTACTCTGTACACTCAGCTTGTGCATTCATCTAGTATTGTTTGTCCTCAGCCCCGGCTATTGTTTCAAAGCTGAAGAAGAAATGAGACAGAACAACAACAACTACTGGAGGATGCAACATTTGATGCCCATGTTGACATTTTGACAAAGCCATTTTATTGGTCATTATTCCTGAAAAGAAATAGCACAGACACTGGACAAAGATAAAACTTTTCTAGTGAGTAAACTGCCTGTGCTCATATATTTTGACTAGATTTTGAGCTTAAGGTGACTGGTGGGACTTCCCTACTTTGATTCCCATAGTGAGTGCTCGCAATTTCTAATTATGTTTCATTTTTCTGATAGCTTCTTTAAAAAAATGACTGCATGATTTACATAATAATACAATGCAGGTGGTTTCACACATTTCATTTGTCTGCACACAGAAACTGTGTGGTTTTTGCCCAGCAGCCATTCATAGACAGACCTGTACGAGCCGCTCAGTGTTCTCACGCTTGCCAAAATCTCCTCATTAACTCCTTATACAGTTATTGTTGTGGCCGAACGGCACAGACACCATGAAAGTCAGTCTGAGAGACCTGTAATCAGATGTAGCTTTGAAAACAAAAAGACATCTGTGATTGGGTCTACCCTTACCAAACTCTGCCGCATCGCATTCTGCCAAACCATAATTACAGAGACAAACCTCCAATGTTACCCCCATATCTTAACAACTACCTTGTCACACCCTTATTTTAGCACAGAACATGTACTGAACCAATGGAAAACATCTCAATTATGAAATTCCTGCATCATTTTTCAACTTGCTGGTTGCAAACAGTCCCAATATAGGGTAAAAACTGCAATCAGAGTCAGAAGACAATATAAACCTCAAAGGAATGTCTTGCCCTGTCTTTGGGTGGTTGTAGATCTTCCTCCTGAAAGGAGCTCAAATGCAATAACAAATTGTAAAAGAAGACTACAGGGTTGCCAATGCCTATTATTATACTGAATAGGACTTTATTTTGGAGTGCAATAATTTTGTACAGTTCTCTCTTCATAGCTCGAAATGCAGACATGCTTTTTAATTATGTTGAAAACTGGAGAAAGGCTAAAGTTTTTAATACGCTTCTCATTAGAAAGCTGGTGAAATGTTATAACTTTCTATCCTCAAAAATGTTTGCAGTGTGCAAATAAAGTTATGTACTTTGTAAGTAATCCAAACATTTTGAATGACTTGACAGCTTTGATAAGTGAGGAACAGCACAGTGATGTTGTTTATGGTCTTCTTGTCCAGAGAGTTATCGGTTCTGTCTCTGCAAACTTATATTCAATCTGAAACCCGGTATTAATCTTATTATCTTTTTGAAGATGGACCATTCACTTCACAAATAAAATGTTTTATAAATTTTAATTTGTTCTCCAAGTACTAGAAATCCATCTGTTATAATTCGGACATAAACACTTTTGTCTACAGTAGCGATCAAAATAGAGAAAACCTTTTTGAAAATGACTTCTCGTTTCAAACAAAGATTGTATCAATTACATCGTAACACCTTGCAGGTGGCGACAAGTGACTTAAAAAAAGAGATTCGTTCAAAAAACGTTGATTCATTCAGGAATGAAACAAGTGAAGTCCTTATGAGCGTCTCACTGAATCATTCGTTCAACTTGATTTTTTTTTTTTACAATACATTTTATAAACAGATTGTAGCAATTTGCATTTTGTCAGAACCTCTAGTAAATTGCATGCTAGTTTATTCTAGTTGTCTGTTTTTTGTTCCAGAATCATGGTGGGAGAATCGTGATATCTATTTAAAAAAAAAAATCTTGATTCTCCATTCTCCATTGATCCAGAATCATGCAGCTCTAGTTGGTCATTTATCCACACGTAATGTAAACAAATAAATTACTTTAATGTCAGATTAAGCATCAAGGATTATATCTTATCTCTCCCAACCCTAGCAACGCCCCTGGATCTTAATCTGAATAACGTTATCTTAAATAAGCATTAATCTGTCACATACAGTGAAAACTACGCAGTGTTACTTCATATTTAGTTATTTTTATTAGATTTCTTTTGTAGGCTATACTTATCTGAACAGTTTGTAGACCTCCATGAAAAAAAAAATTAAAGCAGTTTTTTTCATTTGTATCTTTGTTTTATTGTATTTGTCAGTTGTACTTTGTTTCTTTGTTCATGTTCTTACTGTATCTTATCTTATATAAAACACCAAAACTGCCTGCACAATGGTGGATTTACAAATTGTTTTATATTCATTTCATTAAATTATATTTATTTTCCATTTCAGGATATAAAGAAATGTTAATTAAGCTCTTAATTTGTTTCATATATATATACATATATATATATAATAAAAAAATAAAAAATAAATATAGTGATGCATTGTCAAGTATGGTGACCCATACTCGAAATTGGTCCTCTGCATTTAACCCATCCAAGTGCATGCACACAGTAGTGAACATACACCCGGAGCAGTGGGCAGCCAATGTTCCAGCGCCCAGGGAGCAATTTGGGGTTTGGTGCCTTGCTCAAGGGCACCTCAGTCATGGTACTGCTGGTGGGGGAAATCAAACCAGCAACCTTCTGATTACAAGCCCAACTCTCTAACCATTAGGCCACGACTTCCCTCAGTCATGGCCTAATGGTTAGAGGCCATTAGGCCATTAGGCCTCTAACCATGGTATATATATATAGTACCGATAAGAATACCGTTAAAGTACCGGATCGATAAGCAGTATCGATAAGAGTAATAATACCGTTAAAACCTTAATGATACCCATCCCTACTCAGCTCATGTCATACCTAAAAAGTAAACCTGCTTACCTTCACTTGATACTAACTGCACAAGATGTCGTGATGGGACGTGACATAACTGCATGTGCATGTGATCACATGTCCATCTGTTGACATGCTGCAAACTTCATCCACAGTAAATGTGTTGGTAACACAAACAACAATAATAAAATACAATAAATGGAGAATTCATCAAGGAGAATTAATTTTGCTCTTTGCATGTTTCAATTATCAGCATATTTCAAGCAATTAAGATTTTCTTATTCCACTTGCAAACCTTCGTAATAAAGCAAATAGTAAAATGAAACTAGTTTCTTGATTTGAATGTCCTAGATGGATCATCACAAATCTGTAGTTATTATCTCTCTACAGTTTTGCCAGAAGCATTTTCATACCTCCAAATTCAAATGAGATGAACTTTTGAAACATCACACTGCTTTACAGATACCCAAATAAGGTCAATATTGATATCTTGACAATTTTAATTTTTAATGGATCTTCATTTTGATCTTTCAGCCTATGCTGTTTTCACTGTTGATGCTTGAACCAAACAATATTTGTAGCGCACCTGCCATCTAATAATCACAATACACTTTACTACTTCCAAAGTCAAAGTCTGTGCTTTCAGACAATTTTTTGGTTGCTCTGGCTCTTTAACATGGTGTGAAAAATTGCTATAGTAAATATATCATTTTGTTGTATCACCAATATTTACATATACCACAATATTGCTATATCGCCCATCCCTACAGGTCACTGAAGGCTGAAGACCTTATTTTAGATATCTCCCAAGATATTCAGCTATCTCCTATGTTAATTTAGATATCTCCCAAGAAAAATAGACTGGAGACACAACAATGTAACAAAGAATGTCTTCATTTACTAATCAATTGTAGTGCATGAATGCAGCACTCTAGGGACATATTCAATTTCACTGAAGTTATGCAAGTTAACTCCTTATACTAAAAATACAGTAAATCAATATGTTATGAATGTATGAATTGATCCTGAGTGAATACTGAGAGAATGGACAAAGGATATTATGGCTGGTGTCTTTCAAAGTGTGTGAAAGTTATTGCCGTAGATGAGTCACGTGACACGTACACCAAGCTGAATCAGTGAATGACAGCATGAGCGACTGACTCAACCCTGTGATGCTGTTACTCTCAGATCTCACACAAACATAAACCCTTCTGACTGACGCACATGAGACTGATGTCAAGCATGCGAATGCATTTCTTGAGATGACATGCTGGAAAAGTCTTTTTGCAATATGTACATTCATTCTCCCTAAAAAATCCCAACTGTTTAAATATAAAGCAAATCATTTTTAACCTCGTCAGGATATAGGCATTTGCCTGACCATACGCAAGTATGCAATGAACAAGGACTCCATAAATGAAGGTATGTTTTTTTGTTTTGTTTTTCTGCAGCGGTGGCCACATGAAGGCAAGAGCAGGATTTCCCATAATGCCCTGATGCAGTTCAGGCTCTTTGTCTGTGCATGCACAGTAACACCCTTCCCCTGTTTACCCAAATGCAGGTGCTGGATGAGGGGTATTATAATGTGACCTTTACACCATGCAATGGGAGACCCAATTCTTTTGTGTTTTCATGAGCAGTGGAAACACACCAGAGGAAGAAAACTACAGCAACCCTGTTTGTTTGTTTAGTATATTGTTATAATACTGTAAATAGAACATTTATAAAGATATGATTTTGAAAAGACTGAAACCACAAGCAACACTATTTCTAATTCTGATACCATTTGTGCTACGGACATGAACGACGCCACAAATTGCAGCCGTGGTGTTAAAACCCACAGGACCATTTTGCCATGGGTTTTTATAATGGGGGTTTGCAATTTATTGTCACACTGGTGTGACGTCATTTTGATCAAAATCAGGCCAAAAAGAAGCTCATTTGGAGATGGATTCATATAGGCCTATATGTTTTTCAGAAATGTATTCTCCAGCTAGTAAAACATTTTAACTACCATTGGTCTGTGGCAAATAAATAATAGGTAGGTGTAGCTATATGGCTTTGCTTTCTTTGATGTGGAAATCCCATTCATTTTAATACTTTTAGTTTAATCCTGTGAAGCTGCTGTACAAATAAACGTGACGTGACTTGACTGGAGTGCTGAATTCCAGAGCTGGTGCAAACATATCCACGATCGCGATGATCAGATGCTTTCTTAACTGCTATTTTTTAACCACAGTCATTTTTGTTGTGTATTTATTTTGTTATTGAGAGCAGCATATATTTATATATTCAGTGCTATCAATGGGATTGGGAAGATATTTCCAACTTCTAACCTATGACAAAGTTCTTTTTTCTTCTTTGCTTATGAGTATATCAGGGCCTTTTCACCTGGTCGATGATAAAATGAGTTTAAAAAAAATCTCATTTTTGCATCCAAACACCAAAGTTTTTGTGGAATGGACTTTCAGTGTAAGGACCAAAATCCCTCAAGTTTCATTAAAATATCTTAATTTGTGTTTCTAAGATGAACAAAAGTCTTATGGGTGTGTAATAACATGAGGGCGAGAATATAGTGACAGATTTTTTTAATGGCATGAAGTTTAAATGTACGCCTAATTTCCCCATAATAAAGGAACTCTCTAAACAAAAACTGAAGATGGTGATTAAAATCTAACTTTGCCCAGAGCTCTTTTCTATCCCTTGAACTTGTGTATTTAATAGGCATTCCATTTGTTCCTGAGGATTAGCCTTTTGCCGCAGTGAACCCACAGTGTCCCGTCCAACTTTCTGCCTGGCTAGGCACCCATGGAGGAGCAGTGAACTGTGAGTGATATGCTATCTGAGGTTACATTTCCCCTGTTGCGTTAAGCTGCGTGTTTATAGAGATCTCTGCTCTTGTGATCTGGGAGATTCGTATTGGGTTGTTCAGTTCTGAATGCAAAAGCCAGCAAGCTCACACCTTGTCACCTCAGTGCTGTTATAAACGGAGCATGGATTCATGCAAATATGAACGGATTTTCAAAGTGGGATCAAAGGTCTTGTGTGGAAAAGAGCGTGCTGGAATGAAAGTGTCTGAGAAAGGATCAATGCCATTAAATTCCGTACTGTATTTTTGTGTCTGCATTGTCTTTAAGAAAAATAAAACACTTCTATACTGCACACTAGAAAAATATATTCCCGTCAAATTAAAGAAGAGAACAGGAAATTCCAGGCACCTAAACTTCAACAGAGAGTCTCCATTAAATATTTACGAGAATCTCATGAAGACACCATATGGTGATACCAACATCTAAGGGTTGACATATGGTGTTGTGGTTACGTGGATGGAAAACATTAGATTAAAGCATTAATATAATTAAAAGAACCTATGGAAAAGGTACACTTGTTGGTTCCACATCACCGGTAGCCTTACCCAACTTATTGTCACCATTATGTTCAGTTTCATTATGTTTCAGTTTCATGGACTTTTAGTTTGGATTCTTAAGTTCCTGTCTGCTTTTGTTTGATTTTTCCCACTTGTCATGGTTTCTGATTTGATTAGTTCTTTGGTTTCAGATGCTTGCCATTAATTAACCTTGGTTTTGTTAGTACTTAAGTTCATTCTTTTCCTGTGTTCAAGTTCTGGTCTTGTTTGCGTTAAGAGTGTTGACTACTACCTTCTGCTCTTGGTGTAGTATGTGAAAAAGTAGCAAGTAATCGTTACCATACTTTTAGCAATGAAAATCTTTCACAATTTCACCCATCCCCAGGTTGATCAAGATGATATTTTTCTCAAGAATATCTTAAAATATCATGGTCATATCTATTAGACGTCACGGTTTGGAAATCCATTGAATTTTGCACACAAAAGGCATTTTTGAATGAGATCATTGTTAGAAGTTTACATCATTAATGATTAACAAAAACAAACACACAAGTTCAGAAACTTCTCTGCAGTTTTTGCAGTCACATGATTGCATTTCTGCATTCTATATTTAGCATATATCATCACAATTCTGCTGTTATTGAGGTAGGATACTGGAAAGCTAAGAAACAGGTTTTATGATGATAATCACAATGATAATGATGATTTTGATTTAGGGATTAATTAAGGGTAGGTGTTGGATCAACATTGTAATCTGGTGTAACTACAAAAATTAATTACACATGTAATTACATGCAGGTAGTTTTTAAATATGTACAATGTAAAAACATGTATGTACAAAATAAGTGCATTGTATCAAATTATTGATGTTAACAGCGCTATTTTAAATGAGTTTGCATTAACGCAAGTTTGCATTTGTAACTCAATCATCTCAGTAGTTTGAGAACTTATTACTTTTTTTTTTTTTGGATGCTTCTGAAGATTTAAAAAAGAATGTAAGGCACCCAGCTGTCCTTCATCAAGTGTGGGAGTAGGACTGAAACATAACTCATAAGTGTGAAATTATTCACTCCAGTTTCTGCAGAACATTCCATGAATACACTCCAAATCAGAAAAAGTTTTAAAGACTTGACATTCAACTTTTACTGTATGTTCATGCATGTTCGCATGGAAGAAAGTTTGAGAATGGGAAAACCTGTTCAAATCGACTAGACCATTTTTCAACAAAGAACAACAACAAAGACCATTTTTCCAAAGAATAATAAATAAATAATAAGCGATAAAGCTCTAAAGCTACCAGTAGCATAACACTAGGCAAAGTACATGATGCATCTTAGTAAATATAAATTAAATACACCTGGCAGGTAGGCTACTCCTTCCTGGAAAAAAACAAAAAACATTTAATTCAACTGACTCTCGTGAGTACAAAGAAATCCAAAAATAATTAAAACGGCACTAAGAGTAAAGAGAACCCTCCACATGAACCACTAAAAACCTTTAAAGCCTTAGGGCATTTCATTCAACAGAAAACGGATGCTCTTGTTCTTTTTTCTGCATGTTGGCAATGTAGTATTACAGTTTATACTTCCATAGCACTATATTTGCTCAAAGGCTATTCAAATTTAATTCAGAGTCATATGGCAAAGCAGTTAAAGACTAGGCTGGTAACTGAATGTTGTTGGTTCAAATCCTGCAACGGTTGATCCATTAACTGTCACCACTGTGCCCTTAAGCAAGTTATAACTCCAGGATACTTGTGCTGAGTCAATAATGGTACTGTCAGATAAATGACAAATTAATGTGTGTCCCTTAAAGTAATTAATATAAAGGACTCACCACAAGGATGTAAAATGCTAACATTAATTATAAAGTAAAGCTATGATTTTTTTTTAAGTAGTTTTAGAGGGAAAAAAAACATAACGTTTTAAGGCAGAGGTCTTCAACTCTGCTCCTGGGGACCCACTCTCCTGGAAAGTTTATTTCCAACCGGCTTCAGCACACCTGCCTGCAATTTTCAAGCAGGCTTGAGGAGCTTGATTG